>JAVCKT010026540.1:0-43987 GCA_032273925.1 Rhynchotus rufescens | reverse complement strand
AAGAGGTCATTTGGGGACTCTTCTCCCCACTTCTATTTTATAAACACCATGGATATTCACAGACCTTCAGTATTCCTGAGATTATAACAAGTTGTCCCCAAGTCAGGGATATGTTGAGAGGTTTCTTGATACCTACCACTCCTAGCACAGAAAAGTCATCATGAGATAGTATCATCTGAAGGTCTTGTATGTTCTTTGTGAAATTCTATCTAATAAAGACTGTGGCAGCCAAAAAGCCTGTTCAGGGTTTGTTTCTGTTCTGTGACCAGAAGTCAGCTGATCTCCATGGACGTCAGCAGCTCTGCCTCGTGGGGTGTTTGGTGCCAGTCATCTAGAAGCTCTTTGCAGAGACACCCAAACAAAAAAGGAGCTCCTGAAACTGGCTATAGTGCAATCCACTTCAAAAGGACATCTGCTGAGAGGCAAAAGGAATTGAATTAACTCCTTATGTGAAATTGCATTAAACCAGACCAAGGGGACCTTAGTTCCAAGTGGACCTTCAAGACCATGATTGATGCAGTTTAAATAAATCATTTGCTTCTGTGCCTCCAAGGAGTTTGCACCAGCTTTCCAGAACATCCCCATGCAGACAGTTCTGGGCACACTGGAAGGCTCAGCATCGTGAATGGAACATCCAAAAGAAAGATGTAGCAGAGCCGAAGAGGAGAATGAAGGGGACATCCAGCGGGATGAAGGGAGAGCAAGGAGCTGCTCGGATACAAAGAGGGGTCCCTGAGGGTAAGGGAAGGGATAGATCAGCAGTGCCCACAACCAGGGAAAGGGCTGGAAGGTAGGGAAAATGTCACTATAGGTTGACTGCTTTATTAGGAAGAAGGAAAATCCAAGAGGATCTGGTGTTCTTCAGCAACTGAAAGTCAAGAAACAGATGGGGAAAACAAGAGAGTGAATCAGGTAGAAGAAGAGAGGAGCTGAGAGATATCATGCATATTTATTGCTCACTTGGCTCCCACTTTTAAGAATCAGAAGAAATGTCTGCTGATGCCCCAAAGACTGCCCTACCCCAGACCACCAAGGTGTTTCATAACCCACCACTCATATCCAAGTTCATAAAGCCCTTTTCCTCCTCCTGTGCATCACTCTACCCTATAGGTATAGAGTTGGACACGAGGTTGAAGAGGATTCTTTAACTTCCACAGCTCCCCGTAGATTCCCTAGCCTGGATCTAAACTTGGAAAAAGCCGGATTCAGCCTCTTCATTCCTCAGCACTTTAATGGGGTCAATGATCCCTTCATATCCAGGCTTCCTCCAGCGCAGTGGGAGCCCAAGAGTTACAACAGAGATCAGTGCACTGAAAAATCTCCAATATTTTACTATTTTATGTTTTTTTGCTTGTTTGTTTGTTTTTGTTTGCATGTTTTTTTGCAGGCAGGTAAACTGAGGCATATGGGAAGAGGTGACACAAGGTGTCATCAACCATCGTGTTGAAAATCTCAAAGGCAGAATCAGTCTGCCATCTCCTCAAGGAGACAGGAGCACCAGGGGAGGACCCAGGAGTCCTTTTCCTATGTATTTTATTCGATGCTGCTACCATGAAGTTTTGTCCTATTCCTCCTCCACTTTACCTATCCTGCTGTACCTCCTCCGGCCTCATGCCTCACTTTAGGCACACAGGGCATATATCCTAAGGTTCCCAAATGCTTCTGATTAGGAAATTATGTGTGTTTGGCAGCTCCTCTCCCCACTCTTCAAGCGTCTTTTTATCTGAGCAGCTCAAGGCTGCTGGATTACAAAATTATCTGCAAGTTTGGATGCCCCCAGCTCGTTCATCCCAGCCCTTGCAGTGCCCATGGTGTCGTGGGCACCGTGCTCGAAGCAAAGCCACAGCGGGTCACGTTTCATCCATAAAAACCTTTGGGTATTTCTCCCCTCCCTGCCCCGCCACCACAAACTGGAAAGCGCAGCGTTCACTGCTCCCCGATGCTAATTCCACGGTGGAGATGGAAAATTCAATAATTTCGACCTGCTGTAAATTCAGCTGAACTTATTCCGCATTCCAGCTGCAAGGCGGAGAGCTCCGTGCCTCCCTCCTCCTTTTCTCCTTTCCTCTCCCTTCCCTTCAGCTTAGCTCCAGCCTCTCCGGTCTCTCTCCTATAGCTCAAACAGCTATAGGGAGCTGTCTGCAGGGTCACGTCGTGAGACTTGACACAGCAGATTTAATTTTAATTTATTAAAAAAGACCCAAGAGGATGAAGGAATGATAATATCCCAGTATATATTCTGCCTCCTCATTATGCACATGGACATATATGCATTGAAATATATATATGCAATATTGCATATTGTATATATACAATATATAAAGGCCCTGAATTAAATCTAAGGACTGATTTATCTTGGAAAACCTCAGAAAAAAGCACTGTTGATGCACTCAATGCCTGCCCATGGACATGCAGGGCTTGGGGTGGTTCTGCATGGCAAATACTGCTTCCCTAATGTGAGAAAGATGATTAGGAGCCCTCCACGGCTATCAGCTTAATTGTGCAGCCACCAAAGATCCTTGCTGAGCGGTAGCAGGGAGGTTTTATGGGGATCAAAGCACAGTTTGGGTTACAGACCACGAGCGACTGGGGCAAACTGTGAGCCGCTCACCCACATTTCATCCCCTTCTTTACAGTAATGATAAATGTTGGGAATTGGAGTCATTTGGGGGTTGTTGGGGTTTTTTTTTGTTTTCTTTTTTGAAGTGTTTTTCAACAGGCTCCACTGAGTTAAGAAGAGCATCTCTGGAACTCCATAACTGCACTCAAGAAAGAAGAGATCAGGTCCTGCAAAGCTGCTGTTCCCAAAATGGATAGATCTCTTTGAAGACCATTGCATGGAAGAGTATCTGCCTTTTCATCCCCTCATTCAGCAAGGAAACACAAAAATTTAGCCTCAAAGGACATACAAAATTCATTATTAGAACAAAAATATCCACGGATTCCTTGTTTTCTTTAGTTGGGCATTAAAGGCTCACTTGGCTTTCTGATGTTGCCTGTTCAGATTAAGCAAACTTCATGTGAAGCTTTGCAAAGCAGGAGCATGCCTTGACTTGGGATCATCACTCTAAGAGGGACCCATAAGAGAGAAAAACTGGCTCCCAAGAGAAAAGAAAACCAAACTGGTGCCTTTTCTCCCCATGTCAGGTCACTGCATTTACCTGGTGGAGCTAATTTCACCAGCAGACTGGATAACTATAGAGTTACTCAACACAAGCACACGGGCTCATTCTATGAAGTAGCTTGAATTTTGCTCCTCAGCAAATTGGTTCTTCTAACAAAATTTACCATGGATCTTATTTTTCCACGGGCAGTCATCCCACGTTTTCTCCAGGCTAGCGCAAGCCGTAGGAACGGGCTGTGTCTTCTCCCATACAGCCCATTGCTAACGCCGGAGCCTCAGCGCATCTTTCTTGGGCTCTTCTACAGCGTCCTCCAATATTTAGCACTAGTGTTTCACTTGCATATTAATGCCTCGGATTTTATTACCCTGCGATCATAAAACCCCAGCTGCTGATCGCGGCCCCAGCTTGCTTTATTTTACCCTGCTGAATTCCTGGGAATAAAGCCAGGATTGCTTAGTATAGCTAGTCACTTAGCTGGCGTGCAGAGACAGCCCTCTACAGATTGTTGGCTAAACTCATTTACTCACACGAAATAGTTAGCTCTGCCGCCAGCAAGCTGCTTTTTCCCCTTTGCAATGTGTTCCCATAGCTCCTGCCCTGCTTTGGTGACCATCCGCAGTCACCTGGACCAGGACTCAGCCCCAGGAAGCACCATCCAGCCTTGTAGCAGAGGGTCACCGGGACCAGAAAGTCCGGGGCTTTGGACAACACGAGATATTATCCATTGGCTGCTGCCCATTTGAGTGTTGGCACAGCCTTCCCGGTCATTCTTGCTCTGAGTTGTAGAGTCTTCCAGTCCATGGAGCAGGGAAAAGCAACCTGAGGCAGTTTTTGGTTAACAGCGCTGGTTAGTTGGATCTCCAACAGCGGATGGAGAGACCAGCATGAAGCTGAGGGTTTGACAGTGCAAGCATGCAACCACTTAACCTCCCATTAGAGTGCTAAATCGTAATAAGCCCTTCATCCAGATCAATTCAGACTGGTACACCTGCTAATTAGCCTGTTGTACAGGCACTCATGTTTGATCTGCTGCCAACTGAGCTGTCCCAAAGCCAACAAGAAATGACAAGGGTTGGGTTTGCTACCGGGGTGCAGCTGGACCACTTAGCACGGGGCACACTGGTGGAAAGAGCCTTGGGATGAAGATCATCCAAGCAGAGTCACTGCAGACTCATGTGAGAGTCTGATAATAGTTTTTTGTGCAGAACAACCCCATACACAAAGCTTAGAAGTTCAAATCTCAGGTGTCTCGAGTGATTTGGGGACTGTCAAATAGGATCAGAAGGGACTTTAGAACCTCAAGGGAGGAGCAGTGTGAGCGTTACACCTTGTCCCCATACTGGGATCTTGAATGGCCCCATCTCCTGCACCCACCATACCCAACACCTATAGAGCTATGGAGTTTGGGTTCGGTTGACCCAAAGAACACTTGTCCTTGACAGGCTGGGCCTTCCTGTGACATCAGTTGGTGCTAGATGGATGGTATGAGACCAGAGCATGAGACTCTCCTTCTCCCCACCCGCTTGCTGGGTCATCTGCCCTGGTAATTTGCTGGAGGTCCCTCAGCGATCCCCTACTCTTAGACTCTGTAGACTTAATCTACACATTCTCTTTGGGCTGGGCTCAGCTTACCTAAGAGACAAGTGCTTGATCTACAATAACCATCTTGGCTCCCCCTGAGCTTAATGGAAGGCAAAGTCAGCATCTCCAGGAGGACAATTCAGCCCATTTTGGGATAAGACAAGGTAACTTGCCTAAAACAGAGGCTTTGGTTTTAGACAGGTAAAGGTGGTGGGAGTAATCTCTCTTCTGACACAGGGTACTGAGATCCTATACGGGCCAAACACTGAAATCTTCTCATCATCTTTTCATCAGGTTCAAATATCATCCTGGTCCCAGTGGTTCCCATGAGGGTCCTAGATGCAGAGCTCTTCTGCTGGACGCAGCAATCTCAGATGACCCCCATATCGGCCATTTGACCTTCTTGCAGGTCTCTGAGGGACGTGGCCCTCGCCCAGATCGAAGGAGAGCGGCTGAGCTGTGTTGTACTGACTCCAGGCAAGGTCCTGATGTGGCAGGAGATGCTTATGCAGCTGACTGAGGTCCAGCACTGTGGCTGCTTGTTCATCAGGCTGAGGCCAAACCATTGACTTCAAACAAGCCACAGGAATGAGCAGAGGAACATATAGTTGTTACCAAACCAGGCAAGGGGAGGACATATGACCCAGAGGCAGGTTGGGCTTGTGGTTAGGGTTTTGAGATCGGACTCAAAAGGTCTCCGTTGGATCTCTCATTCTGCCACTGGCTTTTCCATGGTGGTCGAAGGGACCCTCAAGTCAAGGAGGTGCCAACCTCCCACTAAGGCCTATGGAAACCAGATTCCTCAAGAGGTCTGAGTCAGACTCAATCTTCTCTCCACCAGCTCTATCTCTCTAAAATGGGGGTGCTTCATGGGGGTGCTTCATTTTCCATGGGGGTGCTTCAAAATGGGAGTGCTTCATTGTCCATGCCTGGGGTGAAACATGAGGGAGAAGGTTTCCTTTTCAAGGTAGAACAAGAAGGAAACAAATGGCATTTTCCAGTTTTCTGAGATCTGCATAATCAATGTTTATCAGTTTATTGCACCAATAGTTCAAACCAGACCCCAAATCTACGCAGGACTTAATACAGGAGTCCTGGAAGAAGGCAAATGTGTTGAAGATAGGGAGCTCTTTCAACTCATTTCTTCTCTGTACCAGCATCATTTCTAATCTCACCACCATCATGAGCATAGGAAAGCCAAAAGACTGTTATTTATATCATACTTTAAAAAAAAAAAAAGATTACTTTCCCTCCCCTACAATCTCCTCAGCTGTCCCTCCAGCTCCAAACAGATGCTCTATAATAAGAGAGGAGGCTTGGAGTCTGGCAGGTTTGCTAAGCAGAAAGTCTGTCTGTCTTTTGTTCTCATGAAAGAGTGGTGAAAAAAATAGAAAGTCGCATTTTTTGCTTGTGACTTTTATCAAAGAAATTGACTGTAAAAATATATAGGAGCTGGCATATCAAGGTGATTGGGCTGTGGGTTTTTCTTTTTTGTTTACATGCTTGTTTTTTATTACAGAAAATAGGATTAAAAATACAATATTCTGCCCATTTCTTTTGATTTTGACCATCTGGAAAATGTCAAAAAGTTGGCCAGCTCAAAAAAAAACGCGGAGGGGAGGGGGTTGTAAAGAAACAAGTGTCCTACAGAAATTTCCATTTTGAGCTACAAATATTTGTGTGAAAAATTGAGACAATCGAGTCATCAAACATGGTGTCCATTGACTTAGTTGGTTCATGATCTTCCTTTCTGGTAGGGGCTGTGGCTGTTCATTGCATCTCTGGCCATGTTCCACACATCTGTGAGCATCACTTCAAACTCAGTGTCCCTGAGGTCTTAAAGACGTTGTATGATCTCTGAGAGGGGATATGGGAAGGTGATCCCAAAATACAGCAAGGATGGAGAAATGGACATAAATCAGCTGTGGATACCATTAGGCCAGAGAGGAAGAGAAGGTATTGAGCTATCAGAAGACAGAAGGTCTACACATCTTCTTATCATGGATCTAGGGGCAAAAAAAGAAAAAAATAGTGTTTTTTGAGATATGTTTTGATGTATTTGCTCAAGAGCTCACAGGGCTTGTGTCTTCCATGACCTCTACACCTATGGAAGAGGAGAGCCAACCAGTTACCTTGGCCTGATATCCTGGGAATAGACAACTAAAAAGCAGCTAACACTGAGCTGGTGACCAGCAAAGCATCTGAGACCAAGTAAGAAAAAGATTAACAGCTGAGTTTGTTAAGATAATTTCAGCTAATGTTAATTAAAATGACAGAAGCTGGATGAGACATTCATTGCAAAGACTGTCTCTGTTTGATCTTGAGGACAGGGCATAAGTCTTGATAGTTCAATATGTCTACGGGTGTCTGATATGCTCTGCAGGGATTTACAAGGAATTAATTTCCTAAGAAGGATTCTGCGGTTTGACCTTTGTTGATTTAATTCTGCCATTACGCTGTATTAATAATAAATAGGGATTAAGTCAGGTTTCTCCTGCCAAAGCATCCAGCAGGCTGAAGAACATCTGAAATTTCCAGCTCCAGGCAAACCAATAAGCAAAAGAATAGTTGCAACACTCACCCAAATATAACACTTTTTCCTCTGTTTACCTGATATTATACACACTTCTGCAACTGGCTCACTATACGCTCAAGTCAATCCGTGACATAAAAAGAGAGTTCTTGGCTGGCTACAGGAAAAATTCAAAGTCACTTGAGATTTTCTCCCTAAAATGCTCTGCACTGCCACAAAATGACATTACCCTCCTATCAAGCACTTTACATTTGGCTAAAGTGTTCTCGATGAAGGTCATTTTTAACACACACATATTGATTTTATAAGAAGAGCATCACTTCTACCCCAGTTACCGAGGGCTCTCAAGAGCACATAGGTTACTTGGAAGTGGTAGCCCAAAATCATCAAAGCCAAGTTAGAAAATGGAGAAAAATCAGTGTGGCAATCAGAAAGTATTCGGAAAGGGAATTTTCACACCATATGGAGACTTGTTTTTGTGTGTTAAAAAAAAAAAAAAGGAGATCCATGGGACAAATTTTGCAACTGGAAAGAAGAGGGGAAAAGATTCTTTTTGGAGCCCAGAAAAGATTCTTTTTGGAGCCCAGAGAAGACTCTTTTTGGAGCCCAGATCAAAAACACTGGTCAGAGAAGAACTTGGTGAACATGGCTACAAAACTCCCAGATGGTGCTTGATATGATGGTGATGGTAGGTAGGGGACCAGCTCTCCTTGTCTTGGGCATCTCTATGCCAAGACAAAGCATCCTTTGCCCATTCCAGCCTCATGCTGGCATCGTTCATCTGTAATGCTCTAGCTTGGCAATTTGCAGTCCAGAGGAGAAAATCGGGGCCTCCCAACCTTTAAATAGCTGCAAATAAATAGTTTAGTTGCAAATAAACCTCTAAATATTTTAAATAGATACTGAGAAAACCAAAGGACCTCAAGCCTTTGGGGAGACTTGCATACACACCAGCACACACGTACATAGGGCTCATCTAATTTTAGGCAGAGCAAAACTACTCTTAAAATAGGACCTAAGTCACACAAGGCTTCAGAGCTAAAGTGGCAGGGAGTGTTTCAAGGGAGAGAAAAAGACATTTCTAGAGGAAATACGGATTTCAGCTATGCCTCTCCCCGTTTTCCTACTGAAGGTAGAGCTTCATCTCTAGCCAGGGGTGTCCCTGGTATCAGAAGATGTGCAAGATGAGTCCAGGCTCCGTGTTTCCACATACTGCATTGCTGGAAATTCAATTAAAGCAGCAGAAAAGGATTATGTACGCTTTGGCTTGATTAAAACCTTTTTTTTCGCAGCCCACTACTTCCTCATGATGGAATATATGGAAGGTTTGGGGGGGAAAAAAAAGAAATAGGACAAGTTGTAGGAGTTGGAATTGCTACTACTTAACTCAGCGGGTGAGGTGGTGCCTCTGGAGAGCCTCGAGGACAAATTACTTCAATGCTCACTGCTGAAAAGCGAGCCTTGGAAGTACTTCAAAGGGCCGGCGTCGGTCTGGGCAGCCCAGCAGGAGCGTTGGCTGCGGCAACACGAGGACGATCAGGAACAGGCTGTTGAGCGGGGGCTGCCCCAGCGAACACAAACTGCCCCCGGGGACACCAGACGGACGCCTCCGCGCGTGCCACAGAGCTGGAGCGAGCAGGGAGCTGGAGCGAGATAAATTGCCCCATTGAGATGGGTTTGGTGGCATCCCTTGGAGATGTCCAGGCGTCGGAACCCCAATGTGAGCCAGAAAGGAGGTTGACGGCCCCAACAGGAGACCAGAAGCTCCTACAGCCAAAACATCTGAGCGAGGAGGCTGGGGACACTGACAGAGGCAGCAGGGAAGGTGGGGAGATGACAAGCTCGCACCTGGCAGAGCCCAACGTGGTCTGGTCCCTGCTGGAAAGCAAGGGCACAAGGGTTGGATGAAGCCCTCTGGGTTTGCTCTTCAGGATGCTGCTGTGCTCTCAGCTCACAATGACGGTGAGCGGCACGCGAGGAGCTAACAGTGGCCACAAATCCAGACAGAACAATAGGTAAATTAATGAGCGCCTGGGGACACCGCTTGGGAGGGACGGAGAGGAGCATTTAGACATGTCCAGCACCATCTGAGATGTCTGAGGGTATCTAGGGTTGGACCAGAGCTCCTAAAGAGGTCACTTCCAACCTAAATTACTGGGTGAATCTATCCTGCCTAGCTTGCAAGCACCATCCAGAGAATGGATCTCCAACAGTCCTATGTGGCCACACTGTGTGGAGGTCTCAGATACCCACAGGCATCTCAAAGGCATTGGGTGTCTACGCGTGGGCATCTGAATCATGTCACACATCTCCTCTCTGGTTCAAGCCTGTGTCACAGACTTAGTCCCTAGGGACTCCAGGACATTCCTGAGGATGCAACAGCTAATTAGCTGTGCTCCAAATAGCACAATTGACTAAATGGTTCAGGTGTGCCGAAATCTGTCCCTAAATCATTAAAATGGCCTGGGTCACTTCTTAAGGGACACATTCCACTGCTGACCACATGCCTCTAAGTGCAGGAAAACCACAACATCCAGGGAGGCCGTGGTAGTCATGGAGCAGGAAGAAAGGTCTGGAGGCTTTTCCCCATAAGGAGGGGAAGGTGAAGAGGTCTGAGGAGCTGAAAAGGAAGAAATACTCCAGTATGTTCATTGAGGTGGTACATGAAGGGAAATATAAGTGGGAAAAATCAAGCCTCTCCTTGTAAAAAGAGAGCTAAATAGATATACAGAATGTCAGAGAGGGGTTTTTTTTTTCTAAAGTCTGGGCAAAGCCTGAGTGTAACAGCCTTGATGGAACCTTATTTGGGCTAAGAAAACTGATCAAAGAAGAAACACCACTTCTAAAATCCTTAAAGCAGGTGAGAGATGGACACCAAACCAGAACTCAGGATTTCCAGGCTTATTCCTACCAGGGACAGTAAAAAATCCCATGAACTTTGTTACTGACCAAGACTTCCCATGGTTATCAGCTCAGCCTTTAGGGCTTTCTGGGATGAGTCTCTGGATCTCCTGGTTTTTGAAAGCTTTGACCTTCACTGCTTTAGGGATTCATTGGGCTGGAACAACAGGCATGACTGTAGCCAGCAGTTACAACCCTGCAAGACCTGCATACCCATCCCATGTTTTAGGTGATGTGAAATCAAACAGCCGTAATGCTGGGGGCATGTGAGCCTTCCAGACAGAGTCAGCCTCTCTCATCTGCAAAGCCACCTAGATCTCATCCATAGGTCTGTACCTTGGGAATGGGGTTCACCAGCTGGAACCCAGGCCAGGACCTTGTCCACCAAGCAGCTTTTGCTCCTGTTACATCAAAGTCTTCTTCTCCTCTCTGCCTCACCCTCACCAACACCAAACATCTCAGCCCGAACCTCCAAGCCTAGCAGGTTCCCTCACCTCCCCTCTTGCACCTCTCATCCTACAACCTGAGCCCCTTCCTTCCACCACCTCCTGGTCCTGAAGGAGTCAGAAGCAAGGAGGGAGATTATTTTGGCATGAAAGAGGACTCTAGGCTTCGTGGTTGCTTTGTACCCGGTGAACCACGGTGAAGTAGAGCTTGCTCCATGACTTGTTCAATCTCATCCTCAACTCTCGTCTTCTCATTGCTGGAAACTTTAGCTGCAGCAAAAGGACGAAGTTCATCTCATCTCAGAGGAGCCACATCCCAAACTGCCTTGCAGCTCTTTGGGGACTCTGAGCATAAGGTTTCTGTCCATTGCAATGCAGCTAGCTCTGGAATCTTCTGCTTTTCCAGGATACACAAAGTGACTGTGGGGAGGCGGGAAATTAGGCTGAAATAAATAAATTAAAGCCAGCAGGAGGGGATTGGCATGCTGCTTGAATTAGTGAGCAGGGTAATTGTAAACAACTGGGGAAATGTGCCTTAAATTAATTTTTAGGACCTAATGGGATTTTGCTTGGACTATAGTCAAGAATGAAAAGACTCCAATGGCAAAACAAGGCACTTTGCATAAATTAGCAGTTATGACATTAGTGGAGCTGGCTTTTTGGCTGGCGACTGAGAGGACGTGTGCGTATGTGCACGCCTGCAAGGAGGACTTGGGAGTCGTTTTATTTATTCTCTAGGGCGTGTTTAAAGAGGCTACAACAGGGAGAGTCTTGACGCAGGCTCTTAAGAGCCAGGACTCCTGGGTCCTGTCCGTACCACAGCCACGGAGGGATGTGCAGGAGAAGAGAGGAGGCTCAACAACCTCTTTGCTTTTCCATTTTTACAACAGGGGTGACATTATTCTTGAGGAAAGAGGTTTTTTTGACACCCACCAACAAAACAGCTTCAGTAAAGAAAGGATGGTTGTTTTAAGAAAAGGACGGGGTGTTTTTAGAAGGGAAAGAGGTCTTAGATGACAACCAGAGAGCCCAAGAGAAAAAATAAGGATAGTCTTTAGAATTAGCCTTTAGCCAAAGACCCTAAAAACCCACCTTGGAAAACACAGATTTTCTACTACACCTACTGCAAGAAGCAGCCTGATGGTTTGTGCCCTCTGCTTTTTGGCTCCTGTAGCTGTGAAGTCTTTGCACCCCATTTGCACCCCTTTGCACCCCACATCTGGGGTCAATCTCCAGCATTACTCATGGTTATGGTCTACAAGGGTCTCTCTTAAAACTCCATTCAAAATGCAGTGCCACAAAACGACTCAAACTCTTTTAAATGCTGGTTACGGAGAAACAGTCATTGGGTTTAACCTGGGCTAATTTCAAGGAAAAGCCCAGAAATGAAACCCCGGTCCAAAAAACTAAAATGCCAAAAGAAGTCTAACATGGAAAGTAGTCCATGAACTTGGAGCAAGACAAGGGAGGACTTTCTGCCTTCATATCCAGGACAGGTTAGGGTAGATGCCCAAATATCTTTGCAAGTGCTTTGAACAGGCCATTTTAGTAGTGCCTTGAAAATCACCCTCAGCCAGAAGCTAAATACCCCCACAGCCTGAAAGCAGCAAAAAGTTTGTATCTAGAGTCCATAAAGGTTCCAGCAATTCCCAGTTTCTCCCAGTCTTGGCTATTTGACCACATAAGAAAACGGCAATGCCTATTCATCAAAAAATGGAGCTCTCTAACTCATTTCACGTTCATTAAGCTGTATTTAAAGCAAACTTGCTCTTAAGGTTAATTTACCTTCCACCCCAGCTCTCGCACTGCCTGGAAATGGGATCCAGATGGACAACATTTCAGAGTTTAATTCAAATCTCATTAAAGCCGAGAGAAGATTTTTTTTCCATGAATTTCCAGAGGCTTTGGCCTCTTTATCGCTCTGCAGCAAGATGCCTGGCTGCCGTCTCCATCTCGGAAACGCCAACAGTGATTAAAAAGCTGCGAGAAGGTCGATATTCTTTCTGGGTTTGTTTTCACCACACAAAAACAGATTCATATCCTCACTGGAGGCCATAAAACCACCTCTATTTGTTCACTGGGGGATGTGAGCGTTGAGGCTCTTGGTTCTGCCAGGCTTGAAGGTCCTTCATCAGCCAAACTCCTACTGGTTTCATCAAGGCTTGGCCAGTACACACGTTAAGGGCAGCAGTGTTTGCACGGGAAGCAGAAAACTGCATTTCTCTGCATAGCTCCATCATAGTCAAGAAGCCATCCAGATTATTTAACTTCACCGTGGGACCATCTGTCCCACTTGTGCTGTTCGCAAGCAACGGTACCTCCAAAAATCCCTGGCTTGCGTAGAAAGAAAAGCATTTAACGCTATTTCAGGCCTCCCCGAGACTTTCATGCATTGCCATTAATAAACGCTCTGGGCTGCCTCCTTGGCACGCTTTGGTCATGGCTCCGATGGAGAACAGCTGAAGAGCTTCTCTTTTGCTCAGATCCAAGTGTTGACAGGCATGGGAAGCCCCTTCTCCTTACATCTCCACGCGGCGCGTTGGCCGAAAGGCCCTGGCACTCCCAGGGGCTCCAGACCACGCAGAGAGAGGGACAAGTCCTCAAGAAAATCTGCACATTAGCTGCTCCTCAGCTTTCCGAAGGACAAAGTCCCAGTAGCCCCAGTGCCTCAAGCAAGCTCCTTGCAAAACATCAAGCTGCGATCCCTTCTGCCAAGTGTTCGCAGAACACGAACCACCCTCCGCTTACAAACAGGCCATCGTTTTCCATCAAACACAGACGAACAGTAAGTCCTTCTCTTTTTCTTTCAATTTTTGCCATTATTTTAGTGAACAATAGGTCAAACGCCTGCAGCCAGGCAGTTGCGACCGAGATGCTCTTGCAAAAAGAGATCACGTTGAACCTTTGCTGATGGTGTTAGGTGGAAAGGTCTCCCATAACCTTCAACCTTCCTCGCTCCTTCAGCTACCCAGAGAAACAAGTCATTAAGAATAATAGGGTTTTACTATTATTAGTTCCATCTACAATGTCCAAATGCCTGCAAGATGTTGGTTTTCTTAATACTGCTTCATTTGCCACAGATACCGTCCATAAAGAACTGTGGTAGGTTGGCCCCTTGTTGAAAACGGTTTTTTACTGGGCATTTTCTGCTCTCTAACAATAACGTAATAAATTCAGCAGGCATTTTATTAGAATTCTGGAGGCATTTTTCTAGCAAATATCATTATATGAAGAAAAAAAATATATCATACAAAGCTTGAAGTGCTTCCTGGCCCTCTTATTTAACCAAATATTTAAAAGGAGGAGTGGTCCATAAATGACAAGATGACAATCACTGTTTAGGAACTTTCTGGTTGGGCTAAGTGAAGTGGATTTTGCTCTCCTTAGTGGAGTTTTGCTATCAAAGAGAACTATTTCTTTTGCATATATATATATATTCCATGTTTTTATTTTGGGCTGTTGGATTTTGTGTGATGAGATGATTTTAGTCACTGAAAAAGGAAAAACAAAAGCAAAAATAAGGTCTTGGAGGTCCATCCAGCTGACAGATGCCTAGAGGGCCATAGATGTGACCCCGCCCTCCTGGCCCATCACAACTTGCAAAGCTGAAAAATGGCCCCAAACCCATCAGTTTTCCCTGAAATCCTGCCCAGGGATGCAGGAGCTCTCCTGGCCGTAAGGGGTTGGATATGCAAGTGTCCATCCTCCCTGCCTCAGTGTGAGGGCAGTGACTTTCTCCCTCATTTCTTACCAATGGAAACTAAGCTTCTTGTGCAAACCCTCCACTGCCACCACCACAAGATTCAGGACAAAAAGTCACAAGGGTTGGTGAGAGCAAGAACCACCACGTAGACATCATCCCTGCCTTTCTCCACGCTGCGTCACTCAAGGAGAGGGAAGGGAAGAAGGGGAGAAAAAACTGATGCCAGCTGCAAAAACAAAGTTGGATCCCTGCTAATCCCAGCACCTCAGTCCTGACTCAGAGCCCTTCCTCATCCAGCCCAGGTGTTGCACTCGCAGAGACTTCTCGTGGTGGCACGTCCCAGCCAAGACTTTCCTGCAAAGCCCTGTGTAGGCACCTACCCTTGACTCCAATCACACATCATGCGAGGATGGAGCTGGTAACTCAAGAAAGAGCTGCCACTTCTCCCGGCCACAGGTTATATCCACAGAAATAGAGCCCGAGGGCAGACTTACATGTTGGCATACTTGAAACCACAGGATTTAGGCACTCTTGAAGGTATCAAGACATTACAAGACATTTGAAGACCTTCAGAGATCTCATCCACTCCTTGCCCTGCGGCAGGATCTACTCCAACTGAAGTGCTCATGACACAAGTGCCTGTCCTGCTCTTAAAAGACTCCAAAAGCTGAAAAAAAAAAGGTCACTTGCCATGGGCCAGACCCATGGGCCATGGGTCTACAGAAGGTCCTGGGTCCCATCTGCCAGCCCTGCCTGGAACACCTCCAATGGTCCTGGGAAGCATCCACACATTTCCAAAGCATCTGAAATGTTTAAGAAACCAGAATTCTCCCCTATAGCTTCTGGTCTGCTTTTCAAGATGATATTGCAGAAAGCATACAATAAAAAAATTGTATTTTGAAGACCCAGACACCTGCTGAGTCATGACGGCAGCCCAGAATTTTTCTTTCCTTTACCAAAAGCAACCATGGTGCTCATTCTCCTGTGAATTCAGCCCATGGGGTAACCAGCAGAAGCTCTTGCCTTGGGAAAAAGTCTAGCCAGGGATGTCACAACAGGGTTTTTCAGCAGCTGTCAGGAACAAGGCCTTCCCTTTCATGTTGCTCTAACAGCTGGACACTTGAAAGCCCCACCACGTCTGCTGGTGGGGACCCAAAGGGCTGGGGATGCGGGATGACGCCACCCAAGTCCCAGCAGGTAGGACCTTGGCATCTGCTGGCTCAGGACATCCACACCAGTGCACTTGGCTCCATGCCTGGTCTCACCAGGGTCGCTGCTGCTCCATGGCACGAAGTCCTCCAAGTCTCCTGCAAAATCTGTCCCACCCTGCTGTGTTTTAGTCTGACCAAGCACACGTTAAAGCCCATTTTTTGTCATGAGATGAGCAAGGGGGTGTCAAGACTCCTCTTGGTCAAGACTCAACTGCTCAGGCACTTGTCAACGCTGGAACACCAAGAGCACAGAAGCACATCCAGTTAGCAGATGCAGGAGGTGGCATTTCCAACCGGAGTGGAAGAAACAAAACAAATCTTTATAAGGCCATTGTACTGGCTGAGGATGAACCACAACAAGTGGGCAGGAGGGCCCTGCTGGGACATGTTTTACGTTGTTGTCAGCTTTGTGGCATATCAGCGCTTTCTACACTTGCCGATAAAAGGCAACGAAGCCGTCATGCTCCAAATGCACCAAAGAAAAACAGAGCAGGGTGCCCACACAAGTCACTACAGAGAAAGGTTGGAAGAGCAGCAGCAGCAGATGGCATCTGCAAAAGAGGAGCCAGATTCGCCTCGCACAAGACAGAGCAAGGAGAATGCAAATGTGGAGATGGCAGAATAGAAGACACAGGTTGGTTGGCCCTTCTCATGGCTGCACAAAGCCCAGTGAGAGCTCAAAGCCCAGAATGGTTCATATCCAAGAAACGGGATTTTTTCTGCTTTCCATCTCTCCTTGGGGCAAGTCATGAAGGCGGATAACTCAATGTCTCCTCAGCCCCTTACCCTACCTGCCCAACCTGCTCCTACCTTCAGGAGCCATCTTTGGTGCATGCCAGGAGCCCCTGACAAGGGGAAAGTTGATATCAAGTTGATATCAAGTCAAGGCAAGTTGATATCCCAGCTCCACCAACAAGCGCTAGCTGCATCGGAGCCTTGGACCCTTGGTATTCACACACACCTCAGGATGCTCCATCCTTCAGAAGAACATAGACTTCAGGTGTGGAGGAGCTCACCGTGACTCTCATTAGACAGTGGTTATTGAGAGCTTTAACACAGTCCCCAGCTGATGACCTGATGTCTCTCACTGGCCCCTCAACCCAACAAGCAAGCCCCAGTGCCATCTACAAACAATATCAACAAACTAGAAAAGTTGGAGTCCAGGGATAGGTTGGAGTCCAGGGATAAGCAGACCAACCCATGGTTTGGCACAAATAGGAAGATGACGTACACAGGATTCTACTGCCAACCAGCAGCACAGGAGCAGAGTCCCTGCATCCCAATCCCAAGACTCAGCCTTGTCCATCAGGTCACAACACACATGGAAAGGAAATTCAGCACAAGGAAGATCTAAACCTTCGCTTCCCCATCATTCTACCACAAAAATAACTAAGAAGGATGCTGGACGGTCCCGTCCAAAGACAGGAGTGTTTTGGAGGGCTGCCAGGTCTGGTACCTGCACAGAGCTAAGCCCTGGGCACCCAGGTTGGACCTGTAGCAAGGCTGAGCCTGTAGGCACACACAACATCCACAAGCAACACACATTTACATCTATACATGGCCACGAAAACAGGTCTCCATGGACCCCACGGTCACTTTCCCATCTCTTCTGGGCCCAACCTCGTCTTGCTCAGGGAGATCTCTCCATGGAAATGGAGATGCTCCTTGGCTACAGGGATCGGCTGGACCAAGCGTGTCCACGCATGGAGGAAATTGTACTTGGAGCTGGGTAGGCTCAAGAGAGTTAGTGCAAATCAGCTCAAGGTTCACCTTCAAATTGACTTAAGCCTAAATATCAATCTGCAATTCCCGCCCATAATTTTAAGGGGCCTTAACTTCATTCATTAAACTCACATCTCAACCAATGAAGTTAAAACAAATTCAGATCTCTCTGACTCAGAGGGCTCATCCACTCAGAGACACTAAGGACAATTAATCCAAATTAACAGCCACGGCAGAGCAGTTCAACTGCATTAAAGCTCCTGTGAGGACATTCTTATTCAGGACTCAAGTGGCTTAATTTGATTTAGCTAAATTCACTTCCAAAGTCTACAGTAAGCTTGCAGGCAGCAAATCAAGATGCATTTAATTATGCAAACAGGGCTAGTGCTGCTCGGGGTGGTGAGTTCATTCAGCCTACCATCCAGGGACAGGTCAACTACAAAATACTATTACAAACTCAGGTGTCTTCTGCCCAGTGGTTTTCATCCATCACATGCTGTGAGGGCCTTCAAGGGCTTTGCAATCAGCTTTGCATGGCCTGGAGCCCATGGGCCTTAACCAGAACGAGATGCTCCAAAATAAGACACGGAAAGGGGGCAGAACAAATGCAGGAAATATCCTGGGAAATCAAAGCTGTTCCCCCTTCAGCAGCTGAGTTGGGAATCAGCTGGAGTCTGGTTCCTTCTTCTAGGCCTCTGTTCTGAGCAAGACAGTGGGTCCTCTTGGAAGAACAGCTCTCTTGAAGGTTCATCCATGCATCCCAAGGCTTACGGCATCCATCTCTGCTCCCAGAGCACCCTTGGGAAACCTCCCTCACCTCTCAAACACAACCCCAAGGCTGAGATGTTCTGCAAAGTGAGGAATTCACAGGAACTATGAGCACTAGGACATTAACTGTGACCGAAAGGGTCCTTCTTAGCACACGATGCCAACAAGAGCAACACGCAGAATTATCGGCAGAGGAGACCAAGTCACAGGATCCCTCTCCTTTCCTTCGTGTCTTGCTCACAACCAGACTGCCTTTGCAAGGTCTAATCCCCCACAGCCTCCGAGCACCACGCATGAAACAAGAGTTCAAACAGGGCATCCAAAGAGGGGACAATTCTCCAAACAAAACCATAGAGCCCTTTAATAAACAACACAAGTGTATGCCATAAAAGAGGAGCAAGGAAGGTACCTGATGACCAGCTGGACCTCATCCGTCTGGCAGAACTTTCCTGATTCAGCAACACGTTTACCACCAACGGACCCCAAGATTTGGACCTGCCCATACATCAGGGTATAAGGCATGGAGAACAGCACAGCGGAGTCCACAACAATCATTTTTTCTTTTTATTTTTTTCCCCATTTCTTAGGGTGTAGAGGAGAAAGAACCGAGTTTCCTGAGTCACAGGAAAGATCTACAGCTATTTCCATAGTGACTTTGAGGTACAACTTGTAGTCCAGTGGGAAACAAAACACAGAAGAACAGATGGTACCTAGCAAGTCCTAAGATGTAAATTAGGCAAGATCTGCTAAATGATTTCAGAAAAAAAAAACAAAAATGCCTTGTTAGGAAGAGTAATACCTGATAGATATGGTACCCTTAACCAGACAGGACTCTCTTGGATGAACCAGCCTGGAAATTGGTGGCATGACTTGACCTCACCCTATTCCTTCGTATGTCAGGACTGGATGACACATCTGATAAGGAGTAAGACCAATAGACCAACTCAGCTCCAAAATCAGCAAAAATCAGCAGTTATTAGGGGCAAGCATCTGGTCTACAACCCATTAATAAGTGCATAACGTATTTCTCTAAAATCCTTTTGCAACCATGGCTCAGGTGACACGTTGCATCAAACAACTCTGTGTTTAATCCTCCTGGCACAGTGTCTCGCCTAGTGCCAACAGTGCCATTTAGATTGTGCCTTAAAAACGCAATTATCTCCACTTTCTATCCTCTCCTTAGAACTGGCCTCTTGGTATAAGGACAGCACATGCCAGATGATAGTCACTGATGGTTTTCGGGAGAAATAGTAAATCAGATGCCCAAAATATTCATGAAAATGTGTATTAAATAGGATAGGGCTAGATAGCCCTCATCTTTTCATGGAGAAGCATTCTGCTGACTACACTCAACATTTCCTGAGCCCACGTCCAGCTACCATTGCCACGTCCAAAGTCATGCATCAAGGGAGCCAGTTCTGCTGAGCCTGGGACGCTGCAATTTGCACCAGTTTCTCCAGATTTTGTCTCATCAAGTTTGGGGGCCCCACCAACACTTGTGCCAGAAGGCACAAGGAATAGAAACGTTGCTTGAACCTCCTGTAGGATTTGCAGCATCTACTTCTCCACCAATATCAGTAGAGGTCCTTCAAGGAGCTGCAGAAGCTGATGGTGGTGGCTCCACCAGCAAGGAGGTCACCCTGAGCACTGTGAACAGTGTCTCAGAAGGTCCAAATTGCAACGGGACCAGCCCAGTTGCAAACTTGGAGCATGAATACGGCCCCAGGGAGTCAACCCAATGGCACAGCATGGAAATGAACGGGACCACATCCAAACCCTTGGCACGCACACAGCGACATGGGCTCCTCAAGGTCACTCCGCATCCATCAGGCTGAAATTGGGCGTCGCAGCAAGAAGGACGTGAAGGGGAATCTAAATTCAGCATCTGCTCCGGCTTCAGCAAATTGCAGTGCACAACCTTGTCATCAGTTACACGTCTTGCTGCGCAGAATCTTCTGAGAGCACAGTTTGCCTTTTCTTTGACAAAAAGAAAAGAAATAATATGCTTTAGGTTCGAAATCAAAGTTTTCCCAACGCTCCCTGGTTACGACTAAACTGTTTTCAGAAAAAAAAAGCACAACCTAAATGCGGCACTTTGACAAGGATGACTTTTTGGCATTTGCAGATCATAAAGGGTGCCCGTCTGCTTCCCAGCGGCATTTTGATGGGCCTGGCATGCTTTTTTTTTTTTTCCTACTTTATTTCATCTTGCAGAGAGGTTTGAATTTGCTTTGGTTCAAAGAAAAGAAATCAGAATCATAAGATTTTCCACAAAACAAGAAAAAAAAAACCCTGCTTCCTGCACACTTCTATAGACCCAAAAGACTTTGTAAAGGACCTCAATCTTGTTTGAAAATTGGTGAAAATTGGTCCCTAGAATATTCCAGCTTATTTGAAAGTGCATTGCTGAAAGAATAGGGCAAAAATGTGATATTTGGAAGGGCCCACAAGCTGCAAGCATTTTTTGCACCCTGTTTTGCACAGTGATGCTGGTGCAGGAGATGCCCAAGGCGGCTCCACTTCCAGAGCAAGGTCCCAGGACCAACGTTGATGCAGCACGTGAGAGTCCTCTGGGAAAGCACAGCTTGCTGAATGTGGGAAGGAGGAAGGGAAACCTCTATTCCTACGAGACTTAATTCCAAGTCTGGCTTTTGATTAGCAACACGTAGTTCCAGCCATAAGTAGAAATGGAAAGTGAGCATGAAAATGGGCCGTTGCAGGAGGAAATTCCTCTTCTGTTCTCACTGGAGGAGTCTTAACATTCCCTGTTTGCTCTTCCCTTTGGTCCCAGCTCCAGCTCCTTCTCACTAGACCTCGAGACAAAATTTTCGTCCAAGGTTCTTGGAGGCTGGGCCGGCCTGGTGGGATCACGTTCATGGAGTTAATGAGAAGCTACATCAGCAACGGCTTTGCTGAGCTACACACAAAGCCTAGGGCACCTTTGGCCTCCAAACACTAATGCAGGAGCTGCCAGAGGTTCCAGGGATTGTTCATGGAAAGGAGTACCGAGTCCTTGAAGGTATCTTAGGAAGACCATGAAAAGGGGTTAGGAGAAGAGAAATTGGGGAAGGAGTAACCGAGGAACAGAGCAGGTACAAGGAGGGGAACTGGAGACAGTGGTTGGATTTGCAGTGGGCATCACCAGGACCCAAGCACAACTGAGACAGAGCAAAGCTTTGCAAATAAAAAGAGAAAGTCATACATTGTTTTATATTTATAAAGTTCACCACCAACAACTAGAAAATAAGCACGGAGGAATGTCCCAGTGTAGTAAGCTTGGCTGGCCAGGAATCCACACTGGGAAACAAAAGCCCTGTGAAAAGAGGCCAACTCCATGGAGAATGAAGCCACCATTGAGCAGTTGGACACCCACCAAGGGACCCTCGCTTTGGCCTTGCCCCAGTGCAGGACACAACCAACCGTGTGGGGCTGGAGGGGCTCAGGGCTCCATGGGGCTCCCGAGCCAAGCGCACGGGTCCCATCTCCCCAACTCCCGTCTACATCTGAGCCCTGTTCATTTTCTTTTCAGGCATACATACATATATATTTAGATATATATGGCCTATAAAATATTAAGTCATGATTGAGATCGCCTGCCAGCAGGAATAGAGCAGCCTGGGCTGCTGCATTTCATTGCATTAACACATGTGCTCAGTTCCAGATCTCAGATACTAGAAATAGTAGGGTTTGGGTTTTTTTTTCCCACTTTCAGCATCTCCAACTCAGAAATTCAGTTTTCCTCCAGGCCACTCACAGGTGGGGTCCTGGGCAATGTGCAAGGCAGCAAATAAAGCCAGGGTTAGGCTAAAGCTGCCTCCAGGCCATGAGAAGTGCTGCATGCCAGGACTCTGATCTCACACCAGGGCCCCCCCTTTAATGCTGGGACCCCTCTTAGATACCAGGACCTCAATCCTATGCCAGGACAGTGGTCCCGTGCTGGGATGCTGATCCTACCTCAAGATCTCATTTCCATGCTAGTCCTGGTCCTGCCTCAGGATCCCTGTCCTAAGCAGGGATCCAGCTCCCATTCCAAGTCCCCTGTCCCACATCAAGACCCGAGTCCCGCTTTAGGATCCCCTCCTTCTCAGGACATCTGTCCCACGCTAAAGCCAAGCCCCACACCACGACCCTGCTCCCATGCCGGGATCCCAATCTGCAGCTCGGACCCATGTCCCACCTCAGGATCCCAATCCCACACAGGGATCATGGTCCCAGGCCAATACCAGGGCCCCAGACCCACAGCACAAGGAGGGTCCCATGCCTGGACCCCAGCTCCTCAAAGCACCAGAACAGAGGACCAGCACCGTCCTGCACCTCCTGCCTCACATGGGTCTCCCCAGTTGGCCATTTAATAGGCAGAAAAGCAGCCTATGGAGATAATCACCAGGAAAAACTATCCATAGATTCGGAAGAGAGAGGTGACTGTGTGTCCTAGTAGGTATTTTCTAGTAGGAAATCTAGGACTCCTAGGAGGTGTTTTCCAGCCAGCCTGGTTTGGGTCGCCACCTCTGAACTGCTCTGAGGAGCCGTTTCCCTTCCCTGCTCTCCTAGGTTTGTCCTACACGCAGCTTTGTCCTCCTCATCCTGTAAGGGAAGAAAAAAAATACTTCAAATAAGCTTAAAAAAGGTCAAACACACTTCTTTCTGTGTGGATAGAAGCATCCAAGGTTGGATCTAGCCACAGGTGGGGAAAGGACAGACATGAACACACACCAAGGGGGGCCAAGGCTCACCCGGATGAGGGCAGCATCCACAGCGGTCCAGCCGCCGGGAATGAACGGGCTGTGGGCTTGGATTCCTGCATGGAGATTTGGTGACATCTACAGGGCATTTTACGGAGAACGGAGCTTTGCTGAGAACACGGTTGTTCACCATCCCTACGCAGGTCCTATCCGTGCTGCTTCACCCCTGAGGAGAAAAGGAGAGCTTCAGTCCTAGCAAATAAATAATCCAGCCTTTTTGCCTTTCTCCTCCAAATCTAAGTGCTGCAAAAAGCACTGCAAAAATTTGCTATTCCAGGGAGCTGAAGCAAAGGATTCAAGGCTTAGGGCACACCATTTTGGTGATCCCCATCAGCAGCACAAGCATCTCAGTCTGGGTCCAGTTTTATGCAGCACCTAGAACCCCTTTGGGTCCCAATCCTTAAATTTTGGAGACCACCAGGAGTTGAGATCATTTTCCCCCCTGCAAGGCCTTTCCTCCCAGCAGCTCCTGTTGCACGAGGAAGAGGATGAGGCGCTCCAGGTAGAGCCCGTCACGCAGGCAGGTCACACTGAGCAATATAAATGACCCTGAAATATCCATTTGTTTGTGCCAGGTGGTATCCAAAGTGTTTTCCCATTAGAAACAGAGCCCAGAGGGAGCCCAGGGCCATCCAGCAGTGAGGGGGAGACACAGCAGAGATGGCCCCAGATGTGAAGGTCAAGTTCTGCAACACCATCAGCAGAACCAGGACCGCTCAGTGCAGGAGCTGGCTTGGGGACCTCTTCCTCTTTTCAACAGGCTTTTAACAAGCAGCAGGATGTGTGTGTTAACAGGAACTGTTATTTTTATTGCAGGTGGAATCTGCTCTAAATACTGCTGTCAAGTCTGAGCACAGCAGATGTTTTCCTCTGGGGACACAAATGTGTTCCAACCAAAGCCAGGAGGATCCAGGAGTCCACAGGGCCCCTGCTAGAGCAGTGTGGGTCTGGCCAAGCTACCCAACCTGCAAGATCTGAGCTCCCCCCAGCAAAGACAGGTCACCCAAGGGTGAGGGACCACTAAATGTAGCAGCCTGAAGTTCCCCCACCTCCAAACAGACAGAACAAGCCATGATTTCTACCCCATGGGACCATTTTATTATGAAAATAACTCTTACAACCAAACTTTGCCACTTATAAAACACGCCGCAGAGCCTGGAGGACCTTGAAACTGGAGGGACCAGAACAAACCACACATTAGCTGGGCCATGGGAGCCCACTTCCCGAGGCGGAATGACAAGAGGTCCTGAGGGTGGGACATCAGCATCTTCTTTGGCACCAGCCCTTTTGCTCACAGCTTCCTTGCTCGGTCTAGGCCAGTCTAGGTCCAAGCTAACGTGGGTGTCTGTCCTGCTCCCAGCAGTAAGGTTGGTCCCAAGGAGGTGTCTGTGAAATGCTCTTCACGAGCCAGCCGGAGTGTCTGTCCCTCTCCTTCGGGCACATTAGGGCTCCCTGGGCTTCTGCCACAGGACAGCATGTCCCAACGAGCCCGGAGTTTGGCGTTGCTGGCAAAGGGCGACCTGCAGAGCCCGAGGCTGCCGCGTGGGGCTCCTCACTCCGAGTCGCTTCCGTCCTGCTTCGCTGAGCCGACCGCCGCCGCCAGCTCCTCTTCCTGGCCTTTCAACCTCTCTCCTGCAAGGGAGAAGGGAGCAGCTGCTTAGCAAGGGGTTATCCGTGAGGAGGAACCCGTAGGGCGAGCTGGAGGGCCTGGATTGCAGAGCATGAGCCACCCACCAGCAGCACTCCTGCTGAAAAGGCTCCTGCTCCTACAGGGACAAACGTCATGTCCCTCCACCGCCCTGGCCACAGCAGGGACCTGCCACATCACACGACGTGGGAGCTCCTGGCCACAGCAGGGACCTGCCACATCACACGACGTGGGAGCTCCCTCTCCGTGGATTCAGGGCCGGAGAGGTTCCCTTGCCCTTTCGGGATGGGAACCAGGCTCCAGGAGAAGGGCAGAACCAACCTCTGCCCATTCCCTCCCTTGCCCCACCGAGCTGCCCACGAGGACTGTGTGCAATCCCTCGGGAACAACTGGCAACCCTACAGGCCATTCCCGCGGCACCGTCACGCACGTATCAGCTCGGCGATGGCTCTCTGCGTCCTCTTCTCCAGCTTCTCCAGCTTCTTGGCTACATCCCGCTTTAAATCCCTGCAGAGGAGAACAATAAGGCCACAAATCCTCCCCCAGACATTGGCAGGAAGGCGAGGGCTGAGTTGCACCTTCCATAGAGGGACAGACCAACTCCTTCTCCCTCCTAGGAAGGGCACGGAGCAGAGCGTGTCTAACACAGCCCAGCTGCTCTGCCATGGGGGCAGCCCATGGGCAAACCAACGTGGTGAACGGAGCCTCCCTGCTCACCGAGGCCACCACGGTGACAAGCGCCCCAAAGGAACCAGTGTCACTCACCATAAGAAGGGGAAAGTGGAGAACAGCTCCTGGCCTCGCATCTCCCTCAAAGGCAGGACTGGGCTTCCCATCTCGCACCCTCCCAGGCCAACCCTCACCCTTCAAGGCGATGGTAGCACAACCGCTCGCGCTTCCTTCCCAAGGAGGGTCCCTGTGGGCACTCACCAGTCCGGCTTCCTGGGAGCCAGGTTTGCCAGGTCCTAGGGAAGAGCAGGAGACACCTCGTGAGAGCTGCAGGCAATGGGGACGCAGGCAGGGATTGAGTGCAGGGCGCCGAAGGGCTCCCAATGTACCTACCACCTCATCGATGATGGGCTCCGGCTTGGCGGCCTCCAGCTGCTCCTTCACCTTGTCTTCCACTAGATGGGGGAACAGGATCAGCGTCAGAGGCGGCTGCTGCAGCAGGACACGGGAAAAGGCAAGGAACCCCCTCCCCAGGGCTCTGGGATGGCTTCGGAAAAGCCTCTAGGGAAGACCCTGCCTTGGGAGCGCAACACGTGCGCACGGAGCAGCACCTACATCCCAAAGCCGGGCTCAAATCACCTGCGAATGACACAACCCCAACCACCAAGCAGTGTGCTGGGCTCACAGCCCCTTCTTTTAAGATCCTAGAGGTGCCAGGCACATGGCAAAGCCGGGCTCTGCATCTCCTCCTGGGAAGCAGCTTGGTGTTTTCCTGCAGGAGTTGCCTTAGGAAAAGGAGGCAGCTCCTCACTCCGGAGCTCCCTGCCGTGGGGGCCTTGCCTCATCCACAAAAATCGCGACTGCAAGAGCCTAAACCGGCCCTGATCTGACCTAACCTGCTCCAGCACTTCAGGTGGAGATTTGGGATTGCAGCAACCCACAGGCACCAACTTAGCAGTCCTGGGTTTTCACCCCTCCATGGTGCTGCTGGAGGCTCCATACGGAGCAAAGTGTCCCGTGCAAACAGATGCTGAGACCGGGACGAGCTCGTGTTGCTCGAGACCCAGGAATTGCATCTAACGAGCAGGGCAGCTCCCAAGAGGGTCTGGCTTTTACTGCAAACGGCCAAAAAGGCTGTTCCCAATTCCCAGCCACGTGCGGGCGAAGAACAGGAGGAAGTTTAAAACCTTGACAGAAGGCTAAAGAAACCACCCTGTCAGCATTCCCTCCCGCAGGCGCTCCGCCACCAGGCACAGGCAGCCTTTTCACTGGGGGCATTTTCAAGAGATCTACCCCAGGAGGACTTCGGATTTCCAGATGAAGGCAAAGCCTCCCTTTCAGAGGTGGGCAGAGGTTTGGGGTTGGAAACAACAGTTTGAACGCCCTGGACTCGCAGCTAAGGTTTGTTTAAAGGCAATTCCAAGAGGAGAGCCCAGAGCCTCACAGAATCACAGAATGTTTAAGGTTGGAAGGGATCTCTAGAGCTCATCTGGTGCAACCTTCCTGCTGCAGCGGGGACACCTCCTGGAGCGGCCTCCAGCCCTGCTGCTCAGGCACACACCCCGTTGAGCAACGCAGGCTGTGCAAGGCCCACGGGTGAGGGCGGGCGATGAGGCAAGCGGGGCCTGCCCGGCTGCAAACCCAACTGCAGAAGGAAAACCAGCAAAAAAAAAGAGATGTGGGAGCTGCAGCAAAGCGAGGAGGAGGAGGCTGAAGAGCACGGCTGAGGTTGCACTGCAGCGGGCAGCAGCTCGGAGCTCTGGTAGCTTGCACACCACAAGGTCAGAGGGAGCTCACGTTGCCCCTTCTCGCTGTCCCAGCTCCACCGTGTCCCATCCTGCAGCTCCCACCCACCTGAGGCCGGCTTGGCCTGGGGCACCTTCCTCTTCTTCAGCTCCTCGTCCTCGGGCTCGTAGTTCCGCAGCCTGAGCTCCCTGGGAAGGAAGAGGAAGAGCACAAGGTGGTGAGAGGCAGTCAGGACCAAACCCAGAGGGAGCAACCCGCAGCTAGACCCACGCTCCGTCCTTCATCCCAGCTCCCTTTTAGCTCCAGCTTAACCAGGACAGAAAGGGAGATGCTCCACTAGGAGGAGGTGGCCTCCGAGCTAGGATCACTACTACACCCCTTGGGACATTTCTTCGCAATAAGAGGTCACCTTTTGCCACAGGGACGGAGAACAGCAACAGGTTGGTGCCAACAGAAGCGCCACAAACATGGTGGGTTGGGGCCAAAAAGACGCCAGGATTTTGGGGGTGGATGGGGCAAAGTCCACGCGCCAGCTCAGCATGAAAGAGGGCGAAGCAGCTCCCAGAGCTGCTTCTGGACGGGCTCCAGGCAGGGGTGCGGCGCAAAGCAGCTCGCAGGGGAGCAAGAAATCAGGTTTTTCAGCACGCGGGCGGCGGGGCCGGCGGTGACGGCGGGGCCGGGGACACCCACAAATTCCTGCCTCCGGCCCCTCCTCCCGGGAGCGCCGGGAAGCAGCCCCTCCCCGGGCGCCAGCACCCGCACCAGGGCTCACCCTGCGCCAGGGCTCACCCTGCGCCAGGGCTCACCCTGCTCCTGCTCCGTCCCTTGCTAATAATTCAGGCCTCCATTCAGCAAACACACACCGGAGAAGTTCCGCTTCCAGCGGGGGCATCCCCAAAACCAGAGCCTCAAAGTCAAGGCGCCAGGACCCCATCCTGGCTCCCAGTACTCAGGCATCACAGGTGTCTCTTTTCCTCTCTCCTTTCTTTTCTTTTTTTTTCTCTTTTTCTCTTTTTCTCTCTCATTTCTTCCTTTATTCTCTCCTTTTTCCTCTCTCATTTCTTTTTCTCTCTCTTTTTTCTCTTTTCTTTTTTCTTTTTCCTCTTTTTTCCTCTCTCATTTCTTTTTGTCTCTCTCTTTTTTCTCTCTCCTTTCTTCTTTTTCCCCTCTTATTTCTTCTTTTTTCTCATTTTTCCTCTCATTACCTTTTTTCTCTCTCCTTTCTTCTTTCTTTTTTCCCCTCTCTCATTTCTTTTTTCCTCTTTTTTTCTCTCTCCTTTCTTCTTTTTTCATTTTTTCTCTTTTTTTTTTTTTTTTAATATAACATCTATTTGGTGTTGGCAGCACATGACATCCACTATGAATTATTTCAGCCGCAAGCACAGATCCAGGTGACTCCAACACCTCTTCATCCCCTTCCACGCCCCTATCCTCGCTCACCAGGGCACTAAGCTCCCCCACGAGCAGAATCCACAACCTGAATCTGCTTCCAAAGGATCCAATTATTTTTCCAGCATCTCCGGGCTCATATGCACAAACTGGCCTTTATTCAGTGGCTTCACGAGTAGCCTCCACTCTGCAGGATTTGGAGGGACAGAGAAGCAACTCACTGATCCTCCTGCTTGTTGGAGACGCATCCACGACATTGCAAACCTTCACGTGCATCTTGGCCGGAGCTGCTGCAGACGGGAACAGCAGTGGGACAAGAGCAGAAGCTCCCTGTGAACCCGGAGCCGTCTGGGTCCCACCGCTGCTTTCACATCCTTATCAAACTCGCACACGGAACTGTGTTGGGAACAGGAGAGAAAAAGAACAAAACAAAAATTGCTCCTTTTAATTAACTGCTGGATGTGAGAGCAGCTCCCACACGTGCCTCACGGAGCACAGAAGCCTCCTCGGGAGCAGCAGCAGTTGCCTTCATCCCTCCTCCTCCTCTCTCCAGCACTGCAGAGATGCCCAGAGATGCTCCCCGCACAGACCTCCAAGGAGTTAAAAAAATATGTGTTTCTGCATCTATACTTGTTTCTTAAGTTTTACGTATATAAATATAACACATATATATGTGTTTTTATATACATAAGTGCCTGCAAAGGCAGAATATGTGCACATACACACATATGGTTGGTACCACCTTCTGGGATCACCTCATCCTCATCTTCATCCTCTCCAGGGACACACGAGCTCCCCAGGAGCTCCTGAGAGACCAGCAAGGAGCAACCGGCTCCTCACGCTGGGGAGATGGTCAAGGACAACTCGGATCTGCTTGTGCTCGCAAGCCTGGAGCATCTAGTTGGGGATGGCAGGGACAGGAGCAGGACAGTTGGGAATGTCCTGCAGGGCACGTGCAGAATGGGAAAAGAACGGTGCAAAACACAGCGCCCAAGACCACGTCCAAGGCTGTTTCTGCCTCGCTCCTCCAGCCTCGAGGGCTTTAGGGACAGACCCCGTGTTCCGATTAACGACTGACGCTCCAAGTCTCCGGGTGAAGCATCAACACGCTGAGGTCCCTTCCAAAGCCCTGGAGAAGAAACACTACCTGGTTGGAGGATTTACTGCCCTTCAAGCTTCTCAAGCTGCTGCAGAGCCCCTCTTTGGAGGGGCTTGGCTTTTTGTGACAGCCACTTCAGCTTGCTGGAGACCAAAAGTCCGGCACAACGATCTCCACATTGTCCTTTAAAAGATAAACCCGTGCGAGGGCTTCATTTCATCTCTCCGCCTCTCCAAAATCCACTCACTCCTGGGTGGTCCCAGGAAGCTGCGCTCAAACATGGAAAAAGTTACCCTGAAAGGAGACACCAGGGAGGTCCCAAATCCTGCGAGGAGCAGCAGAGCGGTGGCCTCTTCCCTGCTCCAGGATGTATCCCATGAAGGCAGCAGGAGCATCGAGAAGGGCTGGAGAACCAGGGACCACAGAGCAGGAGACTTCAGCACCAACGCACGTGGGCTCCTGAGGTTTCCCCCAGTTTTGGTCACTGGGAGGGGGCAGCGCTTGCCCCGGTGCCCCCAAATTCCTCGCTTGGATGGGAAGGAGAGCAACAAGCAGAGACATGGAGCCATCGAGGACATCCCGGTGTCCCGCTGCTCCGAGTGCGTCGGGGAATGCCAAAGAGCAGGCACAGCCATCTGGTTTCTCCTGAAGCTCTCTCCCAGGAAGGCAGGGAGCAACTTCTTGATGTCCCTTGCAGAAGAGCTTTGAGGGTGCCGGGTGCCCTGAGGTCTCCCAAGCTCCCCGAGGTCGCTCGAGCTTCCTCCTTTACGCTCCATCCTCTCCGTTCACGCCGTAAAGCGGCTCTGATGATTCCTGGACTTGGAGCTGCCTCTAGGTGACCTCAGAGCTGGAGCAACCGCGATTCCTCTGCGCCTCAAGGCCCAGCACAAAGCCCCGCTGTCTCCTCAGCCTGCCCAGGGCAGGTTGGGGACCCCAGGGCACCGGCCAAGGTGGCAAGAGCTCCTGCTAGGCAGCAACCAAGAGGCTCCAGACCCTGTGGAGGGCTGGGGATCTCCAGGGCTTTCCTGGGGACACATGGCACGAAGGTGCCGATGATAAAAATCATCATTACGCAGTGCACTAATCTTCACCTCCTGCTGAACGCTGATGTCCCCCATGCCAGAGCCCGTCTCTAATTCCCGGGAGCGAAGGAAGCGCGGCTGCACAGCGGCTATCCCTGCTCCCGGCTTGGCTCTCCCACCGGAGCAAATCCAGCAGCAGGGAAAAGGCCAAAGCTCCAGCTTTTCCCTTCCCCTCCCTCCCTGCCCCCTCCCGTGGCTCTGTATTTACATTCAGGGCATTCCTGGCGAGCTTAGCGCGCGCAGAGCCCGACTTCAAAGCCTGACGTCGCCGCCGCGGCCAGAGGTGCCCGGGGCCGCAAATCCCCGGAGGCGACGGCCGCTCTTCCCGAACGGAGCGGGGCGGAAGGGCCGAAGTCCATCCCCACCCTGCTGGCCGCGGCTCGCCAAGGAGCCGGCGCGGGAGGGAGTTCCTGGTTAAGCCGGGCTTAAAAACAAACAAACGGAGAAGCGCCACGAGCGCCGAGCAGTTAAAATCCTTGGAGAGGGGGGGGATCTGAGAGCCCCGGAGCTGAAACTGCTGTCAGGCCGTGGTGGTTTTTGCCCCGGAAGGCCCCGTCAGCACTTGGTGCCGCGCGGCACGAGTGAGATAAAAAGCCAGGGGCAAAAAGGGGCCGGGAGGCGAGTGGCGCAAACAGGAAGCCGCCGAAACCAGAGCGAGTTATAAAAGCGGCGCCCGCGGAGCTGCTGCTGCTCGGTGTGAAACGCACGCCCGGCAGCTCCAGGGCAAAGCCCGGAGAATCTAGGAGGAAACCCAGTATTTCCAGGGCATCCCGGGGCGCGTTGAAGCCCGCGTTCCGTTTCAGCTGCAGGGAAAGGACGCTGGAGAGGCAGCGGGCGGGCAAGCGGCGCCGCAGGGCGCGGGAGCCGCCGGGTCTGCAGGGCTCGGGTGGCAGCAGGGCGGCGCGGGCACCCGTTGTTCATTATTCATGGTGCCCAAGACGCGGCTCGCGCGGCGCCTTCGGCCCCGACCTCATCCCGGCGATAGGACAACTCGGAGCCGCCGCTGACGTTGTCCAGATCCACTTGTGGCATAAACCAGGCAGCTCGGGGGCGCGTGGGCATCTTGTGCCAGGAGAAATCCCCCAGCAGGAGCAGAACTGAGACATCCAGGGCGGCCAGGGGGTTATTCCACCCACGGTGGCAGTGCCAAGGACAAAAGTCCCCTATGGAGGAGGTCACTCCCAGCTCTGGCAGGAGATCACGTCCTGCAATTCCAGAGGGAGCTCCATCCATCCCTCCATCCTTTCCAAAGGCCGCCTTGGCACTTACCAGTCAGCTGGTGGCAGCCCCAGCTGCACGTTTCAAGTCACTGACACCAAGAGATTAAATTCACACACACGCAAACTGATGCATGTTAGGATCCCAGGAAAGATCTTAATTAGCAAGCGAGAGACCGGCACTGGAATAATACATCCGCGGGGGATAAGGGGGAATAAATAAGTAATTACTTGTGCCTGACAGGCTCCTCTTCCTCATCTTCTCTGAGCTGCTTCTTCTCATCGTCCTTATTCTGGAAGACAAAAAAACGGATCTGTGAGGCCTGGGCCTGGAAATCACCAGGAGCAAATAAAAACCCCTGAGCGGGGCTCTGGGACGGACACGCATCCCCACACTGCTCGGGATCCCCTTTAAATGCCACTTTTCAACGCAGCCCCTTGTCCCTTTCCTCCTCGGAGGTGACGGTGTCGCTGAACCACGAGGGGGAACGGAGCAAAATGAGACGGGGCCGGCGGCCACCGGCATCCCCACCACGTCCCACGTGCAGGGCAGCAATCTCAGACAGGGACAGAAGGGGCAGATACTGTTATTTTGGCCAAAGGGACCTATAAATGAAACACATTTATCAGCTCGTTAAACCTCCTTGCAAAAGCCCCAGGTGTCCCGTGGCACTCGGCGCCAAACACATCCGTGCTTGTTCCGCCACGCAAAACGGAGCGAGGTGCCAAAAAGGCAAATTCACTTGCCAGCAAATCCTATTTCCAGCCCCGGAAAGGATGGGGAAGGTTTCCCAGGGGAGCAGCCGGCTTACGGCGCCTTTCTCGAGGACCCAACTTTAACCTGGGTTGTAAAATGGTGTTTAAAAAGTAGGTGACGTGCGAGCGGCGTCGAGGCAGGAAGCAGCTCGGCTGCGGTTCAGGCGCGTCCTGCTCTTTGCTCCTGCTAGAATTTAATCTGGGGCGGCTACAGGCAGGTTCTCAAAGGCTAAGAAAAATAACACAGGGTAAGAAATAGCCACGTTCAGCTGTGGCTGCTCCTCCCATGACAGCATTGTATTTTTTGCATTGCTCCAATTCTTCTTTTCTTTGCAACGTGAAATGATTTGATATGAGAAGCCTATCAGTCTCCCACAGCTTGAGCCTCCAAGTGCCCCTCTGCCAGGCAGGTTCTGCACTTTAATGCCCATTAGCACCTAAATCTTTTCTGAAGCCCTGGTGACATTGCTAGGAGGAAGAAGAAATAAATACATACATTCAAATGCACTAACATCAATGTGGTGCAAAAAAACCCACAGTATTTTCAAGCCAGTGTTTCTTCTCTGCTACAGCTCTCCTGGAAACATCCTCCTGGATGCCCACATCACCCTTGGGGAACAGGGGAATGGGTCCCAGAGTCTCCTTTGGGATATCCCGAGTTGGAAAGAGCAGGAAACGGTCCCTTCAGCAGCAAGAAAGGGAGGATTCAGGGTAATAAGAATGCAAAACGAAACGTTTGAAGTCAGGTTCCCATGCACAGGGAGAGAAATTAATGCAGGCTCCCCGTTTGCAGCAGGGTCCGTGAACACGATTTCGGTTTCAGCGGTGGCTGAAACCGGAGCAAGTCCCACGGCAGGGGCGGCACGTGCCGAAGGGCCCCACAGCCCAGCGGCGTCAGCAGCGGCCCCGGCTCTGCCCAGCAGCCGTTTGTCACCGATTGCCCCTGATAAAACCCCCCGAGACGGGGCAGGGGGGCGGATTCCGAAGGCGCGGGGCCGGAGCGCTGCTCCGCTTCCGTTTGCGGCAGGAGAGCTCTGCATCTCCCCCTCCTCCTCCTCCTCCTTCCTGCGCTGGGACGCGTGCGAGGGCAGAAGATAAGAGCGGCTTGCGCTAGAGCTGTGGGGAGGGAGCCGGCCTGACTTGCTCAATAACAAACCCGAGGCTCCGAAGCTGGGCGGTTTTTGCACCCAAGGGCGTCACAGGATGGGCGCAAGGCTCTGGAGAACATCCCTCTCCGTGGTGGATCTCATGATCGTTGTCATTTAGCAACACGGAGAGGGTCTCTCAAATGCTCAGCTTATCTCAGGGCTTCGTGTTTCACCCCAGCCTCATCTCTCTTCTCTTTCCACCCACCTGCCCACGCTGGACTCCTCCAGGCACTCAATAACTTGCAGTCCCACCGAGCACCTCGGAACAGCAACGGCCTTGGGGTTCCCTGCTTCACTTGGCCTTCTCGACTCGAGATCTGCCCCTCCTCATCCTCACCAGACAGCGCTGCGCGAGGGCCCCGTCACAGGGTGCATTTCAACACCCGGGCAGGGGAGCATCCCGGCCCGACACGGCGCTTGGCCCTGCTCCCGGGTCACCCGCCGAGTGTTTGGGTTCCCGTCGCATCCCAGCGGCCCGAACTCAACTCTTCCCGCTTTTCGGTTCAGCTTCCTCTTCTCACATCTGAAAAAGCACAGGTCTAATGCCGCAGGAGGAGCCCAAAATAGCCCTTTTGCTATTCTGCTCTGGCGTTAGCGATTCCTCTTTTCGGGGCGCCCCGTGGCGAGGTGGTTGTTGCTGGCTGTAACTCGCACGAGCGGAGGCGCCCAGCTCTAGCCTACAAGACCGTTGGCCAACGACCAGCGCACAAAGTCATTCCCATCCCTCTGTCTCCTGGAAGCAGATGGCCTAAAGATAAGTTGTCGACGTGGAAAAGCGTCTAGGCTCCTGCTGCTGCATTCTCAGACATCTCAGCTGGCAAAGAGGGCGGAGATGAGAAGAGCCTCAACTGCAGCCCGTTCGAGGCACGCGGCCAAGAAGATTTGCATCACGTTGTTCACGGAAGGGCGTCAGCCTGCAACACCTGCAAGGCCCTCAGCAAGCTTGGGAGAGGAGCAGGTAAAAGCCTACGTCCTTGGCCAGGTCTATTCGGCGAGCTACACGTCACCCATGAGGTTGCACAAGGCGGGCCACAAGCCAGGTTATTTGGTTAGCAGCACTGCCCTGGGTTGAGTTTCTCCTAGGCAGCATCCAGTAGGGAAGAATCTGCTCATCCATACATCATTCAGTCAAGGTGGACAACACAGCTAAGCCCTAACATGCACCAGGAGGGTAGGGAAGAGGGAGGCTGCTGGAGCAGCACAAGGCAGAGGAACAGGCCCAGGTACCAGAGAGACGAGCAGCAGCTCTGGTGCATACAGATAACACACTAAAAACTTTCTCCCGGGATTCCCATTCCTTATCCTGACTTCTCTTCCTGCTGGGATCCCGCCCAGGTTGTCACTTTGCACCGCAGCCTAAGTCTGAAAGCCAAAAGGGTCGTTCCTACCATCTAGTCTGACTTAACGGAAGCACCGGAGATCTGGGAAGTCTCTCCCAGCTCTCCCTACGTGGGGTCCATCCACATCAGAGTGGAGCATCATCTCCAAGGAAAGCCAAAGGAGACAATCTGGTCCTGACAGCAGCAGATGGAGGATCCATTCTGCTAAACCCACACAAGGACAAGGTTTCCTCCCAGCTGTTGGCTCCTGTCATCGTCTGCTATTAAAGAGTGCGTCTGTAGTTGACCAAGAGGAGAGCATTGATGGAACAGAGGGAAAATCCACCGGGATGAACTGCCAGAATCAGGCACTGAGGGTCGCTCTCCCTATCCCGCACGCCCGGGCCATCATTTTTGAAGATGTCTTAAAACAAGGATGCTGGAAAAGCAACAAGGATGTTGGAAGAGGGGCTCACCCGGCCATGGGGGGTCAGGAAAAGCCGCATCCACCTCATCCTGTGCTCCAATCCAGGGTGCAGCAATGGCCTCATCTCACCTCGTGCCTCCAAGGGGCTCCGTGACCGCGCGCTGCCTTCGGGCTCTGAGTCACCTGGCCACGAGCAAGCGGAAAGTTCACCCGCACGTCTCCAGATGACGGATGGAAACACCGGGTGACAAACGCTTCCGTCGGGTGACGGGTCTCCATGGAGACCTCTGGGCTCTCGGGGACCTTGTCAACCCCTGCACCTGCTTTCTTGGTCGCTCTCATCTTTAACCAGGGCGTTGTGCTTCTCTAAAGCAAATCCAGGTGCCAAGAGTTACTTGGCCACCCTTTGCTTGCTCTGAGGGTGCAAGACAAATTGCAAATCAAAGTCTTACGTGTTTTGTACAACATCAACTGACAGCCCAGTTGGTTTCACTCAGGTCACTCCTACCTTTAACGGGGCCTTTTACTCACGCCCTGCCAGCCCTTTGGAATTGATCCAGCAATCAGCCAAGAGCAAAGCAAAACGCAGCGGGCGAACAGCCTCTTCAGCTGATTATTTCAGGATTCTGGGGTGCAAATTACCCACAAATGCTGATTGTAAGTGTTTGTGCTCGATGTTTAATATCCTCTCATCGCTGGAAAGGAGCTCGTCAGCCCCTGTGACACCAGCACATCACTTCTTTCCAAACACGCCTGAAGAATCGCATAGTCTTTGTTGCTCTTTTCCTCTCTACCACCTTCTGAAGATTCCTGTCTCAAGAACCGTCTGCTCTCTGAGCAGAACTGGCCTCTACCCAAAGCAGCAATCACCAAATTGAGATATTTTGACCACCTACATCCTCCACAGCAACGCTGCTCCTTGGAATCCCCTCGGGACTAAACGCAACCGAGCAATCCATCATCAATCCCAAAAAGCCAGCAAAACAACCCAAGTCTCCTCTTCCCGGGAATTATTACCGACTTATTGTCCTGGGGCAATGGTTGGAATATTCATGATCCCCTTATCTTTCACTAAGGCTTCGAGGATGGTCGTGCTACCAGATAATTGCTTCGTTGGCCAAATAAGTGTCTCCTATCGAGGAAGGAGAAAGAAACGGATGCTCCAAAGCTCCATCCTGGACCTTTTTCCTTACTGTTTTGCAGAGATTCACATCCAGATGCCCTTGAAGCCTGGCAAGGAGCAAGACATGCAGCCTTGCTCCCATCTCACCACTTTTGGGATGTTCTTGGCAGCCCCAAGAAGGTCAAGAAAACTAAAGGCCGTGAAATGTCTCTTTACGGCTTTGAGTAACTGCAGGTTTCTCCTGGCAATAATAAAACAGGTCTTAAAAGCAGCTCCAGACTTAATCCTATTACAAGAAGCCAAAAAATGAAGGAGGAGTTGTAAAATTTTACAGCAAGAAGCTCTGAACTTAAAAATATCACTAAAGACGAACTCGAGACCCACCAGTATTTCCCAGTTTCCAAAATTTGGGAGCCGTTTGCTCAGCGCAACCCTTGCAGCAGTTGTACAAAACCTGCATTTTTGAGAGCCGGAGCTGCTGTGGCCCTGCTGCCTTGTCCCTTATTGAAGCCATAATCCCGGTTCAGTCGCCGCTGGTTGCTATGGAAATGGTTAAATCGGAGATTGAACGGGGCGACTTCACGGGGAAAACCAACCCAATAAGGAGCAAACCAGCCTCCAAAAATTAAACCCCTTTGTTTTGGAGTCGAGCCTCCAAAAACCCCTTTACACCTGCAAAATAGCAGGTATTTTTCATGCTTTTCTAACTGTGTTGTTTCTAAGTGAGCACAAGGATTTCTTCCCTTCAGATAACCCCAAATAACTCCAAAATAGAGGTGCTTGCCATTTTTAAATCTACCTGTTCATGCAGTTTTGGGGAGCTGGGTGACTGCACTGCCAGTGTGGCAGGTAAACAGCAAGGACTGCTGCACGTGCTCAGCAAAAACCTCAACTTTTTAAGGCAGAAACTGCAGTGAAAACAGGCAAGTTTCAATTAGATGCAGAAAGTCCGAGAGGAGGAAACGGAGACTTCTGGGCAGGAAGAAGATGACACTGCAAAGCCCAAGCACTGTTTTGGGTCCTGGAGTGCTACAAGAGCCACGAATAGACTTCTCCCACCCGATCCAGGAGAAACTTCACTTCTCCCTTCCAAGGAGAGGACTATCAAAGCAGAAATCAGCTCAAAAGTGAGGTTTTAACTCCTCACTGCTTCTTTCTTAAATCAGAATAATTCCTTCCTCCTCCACAGGAGAGGGATGAATCCCCCAAACCCAAGTCAAGAAGCCACCAGCGGAGCGGGACAATATTCATGATCTTGGGAAGTGTTTTCCCGGAGGGTCCACGTTGGCTCGGGTGGGTTTGAGGAGCAGCTAAGTGGGTTAATCTGTCACCTCGGCAGCTCGGGGACAAAAGCAGAAACAAAACCCAGGGTCGGTTTCACTTCTCACAGGGGCGGGAACGGGAGCAGCTCCAACCAGCCGCCTTGTGCTCAGGCACAGAGACCTTGCTGAAAGGTGAAGCGCTCGCCCAAGCCAGGAGCCTGCACGCACGGGGCTTCTCCAGCGCTGCACTTATTTAAAAAAAATAAAGAAAAAAGAAAGAGAAACATGCAGGTTAGATAAACTACGCAGAGTGAGTTTCGCAAGCGAAGCGCCCGCTTTCACCCGCGCTAATTAAGTGGTGCCACTCGGGTGCAAGACGGCCCCGACGCTGCATTTTTCAGAGCTGACGCTTAACCTATTTTTTTCTGCCCTCTCTTTTTTCCCCTCTCTTCATGAATTACACAAAAAAAAGGCCTGTTGGAAAGCAACGCCGGGCAGCAACGCCAGCGCAGCTCCCTGCCCGGGGAGTTTCCTTCCCTTTGGCATTTGACTCCGACTCTGGTGGGCAGAAGGATCCCGGGAAAGTCGTGGGCTGGGAGAGACCCCCGGGCCCTTCTCCTCTTCCTTGTTATCCAGACAACCTGCTCGGAAGCTGTCGGAGAGAGCGATGTGAAAGGAAACAGCTCGGTGACTATCAGCAGCCGTGGCCTCATGGAGCCAAATGCTCACGTTAACTCAGCAGTGAGTTTCATTCCCTGCCCATGAAATTAAGGGATTGGAAAGCTCCAAGAGGGACATCCAGGAGGTGAAGGGAATAGAGCCCTGGAAAGCAGCTCCTCTCTGAACATCCATCCTTGTCCAGAGAGGGATACCCAGCCTCAAGAAGAAGGGGCCACGGCACTGAGAGGTCACAAGGCACCCGTTGCCCTTGGGGGACTCGGATGAAAATTCAGCTTGGGGGACACGTGATTTGAGGGGAAAAACAATAATTTTCACGCCAGCTTCAGCGCATGACGGTTCAGTCCATCTCCATGTAGACCCAAGACCCAAGATCTGCTCCTGGCTCTGGGACATCAAATCCAGGCCTATTTAAGGGCCAAATATGACACTCGCTTCTGCAAAAACCGTCTCTGCAGCTGGGCCAAGCGGCACTGCCCGGCCACGCTTTGTGCCTGCAGCCCCATCCCTATGGAAAACTGGGATCTCCCTTCCCGCAAACCACAACCTACCTCCTTATCTCCTGAGCACAACCGCGTCGTCCGCAGGCCTCGCGCTCGGGCACCACATCAAAACCTTATCACTTTCTTAATAAACCCCCATAAAACAAGGCCTGAGCGGGTATTTTCCCCTCACCGTGATAACTTTCCTACGTTCCTGTCACCACAGCAACTGTTTTCTCGGGCCCTTCGCGCGTCGCTTGCAGGAACCCGCTTTGCTGTGAGGAAAGAGGAGAAAGAACCAGAGGGAAACAGGTACCCGAGGAGGAGAAAGAACCAGAGGGAAACAAGTACCCGAGGAGGAGAAACAACCAGAGGAAAACAGGAACCCGAGGAGGAGAAACAACCATGAGTGAAACGGGCACCTCAGGAGAAACAACCAACGGCACCGAACAAGGGAGGAAGGCAGCATCAGGGTCATCCTCCTCCCTGAGGAGGGCGGACCAAAAACTCCACGTTAGAAGGGAACCAAAGCTGGGATTTGGGCCAAAGCCCCGTTTCCAGGTCGGTGGAGAAACCCAGGGAAGCGCCGGGGCAGGTGGAAACCCTTCCTCCCTGCTCCAAGGGCTCAAGATGACTCGGTCCTGTGGCAAATCTCCCACATCTTCCCTTTCTGACTGCTGTTGGAAGCATTTCTGCAGTGGAAAACAGCCCTGTGGTTATTACATTCCTCAGGTTATTGCATGAGGTGTCCAGCCATAAATATGCATGGAATATCCCTTTGCTACAAGGTCTATTTATCATTGCAAACGCTAAATGCCGCTTTCAAAGCACGGAGCCTTTTCTCCGCCCGAGCGCCGCAAGCGAGGAGACCGAGGCTACCAGAAAGCAAACAGGAATCCACACTCAGGAGCCACGGCTCAAAAGCCCCAGTTTGCTGCTTCCGAAGGGGATCCAACTCCTCCAGCTCCCAGACATCAAGTGTTTTTGGAAAACGCTCTATAATCCGTTTGCTTCTGACAGAAAAAGGAGCAAGCAGAAACACAGCATCGGTTTTCAGCATCTTCTCTTTGCTTTTCTTTTTTGCTTTTTTTCTCAAGCACAAAACTCTCCACACAGCCCCAAACCGCGTGGATTTTTAGCAGCCCGACCTAGGATTTAAAGCCAGACCATTTTCTCCACGGATCCAGGGGCGTTCCTGCTGTTTCCTTACGCCTTTGTTTCCCACCAAGGCACGGGAATAACCTGGAGCCGCAACACGCAGCGCTCGTGGGCACCAAGCCACGGGCGTCCCAAGAGACCCGGGAGCAGCAGCACATCTAAAGGCAGGAATAAATAACGTATCTTTGGCTACGTGAGCTCATGGGAGTGTGCCTGAGGCTGCCATCTACGTCGCTTCCCTGTTTCCAAGCTCCTTCTTCCAGCTGAAATCCGTTTAATACATTACCCTTGAAACGTCCGTGCTTCACGGGCCGAACGGGAGGGCGATTTGCATTTGCTGTGTTTAGGGAACTGAGGGGAATTAGGAAAACAATGTCAAGCCCTAGTTAAAAATAAATTAAAAAATAAAAAAGAAAAAAGAAAAAAGCTACCAGGAGTTGCCAAACCTGAATAAAGAAAAAGCTCTTAAAGCTTCAAAATCCGAATGTGAAAGGTAGTCAAACACTTGCATGGAAAGAGAAGTTCCAGGCCAAGCTTAAACTCTGCTATTTTTCAACATCTTGACTTTAAACACAAGGTACTAAGTCGAAGAGCTCAGGACTCTGCTGATGTTGCCTTCCCAGCGGCAACTGCCTGATATTTCCTTCAAGAAGGGATGCGAAGGAAATTCCTGCAGGAATTCCTACCTCTCCTTGCACCGGGATGAAGCTGGTCAATGCAGCCAGCAGCTAGGGAGGAGAGGAGGAACAGACACGCAGCCATAGAGGTTTTATTTTCAATAGAAAAGGAAAAAAGATACAAAGATACGAACATATTTTTAACAAAAATTCCTCCCCAGAGCAAAAGGAAGCATCTGTTTATGACACAATTGCTCTATCGGGATACCTAAAGCAGATAAAAGGCCTGAATTCTGCCCCCAATCTTTTACGAGCACCGTTTTCCCTATAACGGACAAGCCAGAAATCTGGTTATCTTCCAAGAAAATATTTCTATATTTTTAACAGACGCAAGCTCCAAATTATTCCGTGCTTCCAGATGTATCCCAGGACCTGTTTGTAAAGCAAATATGGGAAGAACCACTGGGATGTGGCTGTTTTAAGGCACTTGAAGCCTGGAAATGGTCACGCTGCAGCCGAGCAAGGCGTCTGTCCCGCTCCAAAACGGACACAAACACATCGGAAAAACTGCCTTCAAGGGCACGCGGGACACCAGCCTCTATCAACACACGTAACGATGGTTAATTATCAACCTGCTCGTCAGAAGGCGGTCGTTATGGGAACCTCACACGCAGGCAGCTCGGACTAGGGAGCTCCGGAGGTCCCTTCCAACCCCAACCCTTCTGGGATCCTCCGCGTTTCCCATGCAATGAGACTTTATCTTTAGATCACTCCCAATCCCTCTTCCTAGGAATTTCTGAAGGTTTCCAGGTATCAGGCTATTGATTTGCTCCCACATTCGCCTTCTGCTGTTACGGATGGATCTTTTGGGGTACAAAAAGCAAGGACAAAGCAGGTTTTTGTGGGCAAGATCGCGCGGAAACTGAACGGGAAGGTTTTGCTGCCCTTCGCCAGCTGAGTCCCTACAGATAAGGAGGTAAAAATGGTTTCAAATGATAACCTCATATTCAGGGAAGAATCCCAGTGGCTAAAAGCACTAAAAGCACCCAGGGCTGTTTGGATATGTTAAAAAACAGGAGTTTTACACGAGTTTTCCCTCTCAGAGGGGATAACAGCACAGGAGGACAAACGACACGCAGGGCAGGGACAGGGACGAAGCTGCAGGTCTGAGCAAGTGAGTGTTTAATTTTGCAGGCACAAATTAATTTTGCCCACAGGTTTTGCAGCAACCTGGGGCACGGGGGACGCTCAGCAGCAGCTGCAGGACATTTTGCATCGATTGTTCCTGTCATTATTTCTTTTTAAAGAAAAGAACAGTTGCAAATTAAAGATCACGGTTAGACGACTCAAAAATGTGCTTTTTGTCAGAAGGGGAAGCAATCTTCAACGTGCCAACAAGCTGGAGCGGGGTTTGCAATAAAATCAGCTTGATTACTTGCTGCTGAAGGGGAATTTTATTTGAATTTAGGGGGAAAATAGCCTTTCTGACACAACAGCCTTGAAACTGGGAGCTTTGCTGGCTGCAGGGCTGTAGATTTAACCCAGCGTTGGCTCCCAGGGGGTTTTCAACACGTTTGTATAAGCAAGTGTTGACTGACGTTTCTCAGATGTAAGTCGTGCCTGGAGCTGAAGCCATCACACAGTTTTGGGTGAAAAAAAGGCCTGTCTGGGACTGCCACTCCGCAGAGACCTTAGGATGGTGCAGGAGGCCGCTCCAAGATAAAATAAGATCAGATAAAATAAATCAGATCAGTAACAAGTGCTTTTAGTTGCACAGTCACGACAAGTGAAGGAAGGAGCAAAGCACCGGGCACGAGGGGTGGTTTATTTATAGAGAACTGCAAAATGCAGACAAGCTTCGACAGCCAAAACAGGCTCAAGGCCAATGTGAGAACACAGAAAAAGACCAAAAACACTCAGGAAACACTGTGCTATAAAAGCCCACGGCTGCCCCACATTTTTAGACCCGTACAGACTTTATAAACCACAGTTTCAACCTGGAAGGCAGGCCAAGAGAGCTGTAAAATCGCACACAAGCACAGCACAATTATTTAGGGTTTCTTGCAGTTATCTGCATAAGAGAACATCCAAATTTCAAAGGGGGGGGTTAAGAAAATAATAGAGATGAGCAAGATTTTGAAGACTAAAACACACAAGCTAAGGACGCTTGATTCCATGACAAACCATACAGTTTTTTTCTGTTCTATTTAGTTTACACTTACTAGAAATACATTTTAAAAAGAAGTGAATTGAGAACTGATGCAGATCACGTGATGGAGATGCTTAAATTCCTCTAGTTTACCGCATTTTCCTTCTATCACCAATAAAAACCTAGTTTTTCCTCCAAGCTCATCACTTGCAAGTGCAACAAGAACCAGGAGTCAAAATAACCAAGTTTTCTGGGTGAAGACTGACCCTATCAAAGCTTTTTGGCAAACAAATCCTTCAGATTTTTAGCCCCGACACGGGATCTGCCCTAAAACCCTGGCTCCAACCACCCAGCGGAGAAGCTTCTTGCCACAAGGAACGTTTTGAGACGACCCTTGGATTTCACTGCGGGGGACACGGGGAAGCAAATGGATTTGAGGATGGTGCTTGGAATTCCGTCTGGATCGGTCCCTGCGTGGAGGAGAGCAGAGCAGGGGCTCGGATGGAGCTTTGGGATCCCTCTCCCGGCTACTTACGGGAATCCTTCTCCGAGCTCCCACACGTTTCCCTGCTCTTACTGGCTGATCCAGGTATCCCCTGCCAAAATAACCCCCAAATCCAGGGCTGCAGCAACACGTACGAGGCAAAACCTGTCATTTTGCAGCTCCCCTCGAGCCCGGCCGGGGTCGGGCAGCGTCACCTCCGCTCCGGCCTCGCTCTGCGCTAAGGAGACCCCAAAGTCCCCGTTACACAGGGGGACAACAGGACGGCACAAAGACACCGCAGAGGAGCAAGGGGGAGCCCGAGGGGGCACCAGGGCCCCCGAGACGAGTCCCAAGGGCAGGCGGCCCCCGGAGCCCTTCGCTCCAGCAGCCCCGGCCCTCCCGCGGGGTGCGGAGCTGGAACCATCCCGGCTCCTCTCCGCAGCCCCCCCCGGAATTCCCGGTTCCTCCCCAGCTCCTCTCCCAGGGTATCCCCTCACCGAGTGGGTGAGGGAGGGATCCCCACACCCCCCTAGGGATCCCTCCCCAGCCCCCAACCCCTTCAAACTCCTGTTTTTTTTGCAAACACCCCAAAAACAGCTCCCCACCCCCAACTGCCCCCCCTCTCCCAAGGCCCCCCCAGAGCCTGCAGGCCTGGAGACCCCCCCCCTTTTCCACCCCCTTCCCAACTTCCCACGGTTTCTGAGCCTGGAGAACCCCCCACACACAACCCACCCCCCACCTGCCCCACCGAGGCGCAGGGGGGCACATTCCCCCCTCCAAGCCCAGCCAGTCCCCTGGGGCC
>JAVCKT010026537.1:0-10152 GCA_032273925.1 Rhynchotus rufescens | reverse complement strand
AGACTAGAAGACAAGTAAAAGGTATGAGTTTCGTTTCTTTGTTTGTTTTTGTTTTTTAAAAGCATTTTTCAGCAAGTGACAGAACTATAAATTTCTTTAGAAATGCTACTATCTTTCATGATATTCTTGGCCTAGAATTAGAAAAGTATGAAGTTCTGTTGACTTGCTATGAGGACCCATCGCTTTTGATACTATTTAGGTGATCATAAGTTCTTCCCCAGAGCTCCTGAATGCAGAGCTGACCCTTTGCAAACAAACTGTGCTTAACTCACATGTGCTAGGCGATCAAATCTGGCGAAGAGCTCGTTCAGCATTCGGACCAACTCCTGGGCTGACAGAGTTGTAGAGAGGTTGGTAAATCCTTTAACATCTGCAAAAAGAATGCTAAATAAAAGACAAAAGATATTAATATTTAAGTCTATTTCCTTTTGGTAACTTGTAATGTGATAAAATACAATGTGATGTATTGTTGTTACTATGTTCTCTATTGGGCCTGGCTGAGGGGTGTTTTCAGAAGGAGCAATTTACCTATGAAGGACCATTTTAAGGTTATACTGCCTTAGCTGTTGACCTTTAGAGATTCTGGAATACCAAATATAAAAACTAAACGTCCTAAATAAATATTACCAAGCATGAAAAAGTTAAAAAAAAAAGTGTATTTTGCAGTTCTGAATCTTTCATCAAAGAATTTCATTAAGGCAGATACAGCTAAGACTTAATAGCCACTATTCTACCCATTTTATCAGTGAGAAGACTGAGGCAATGTGGAGTCATAATAAAAAGGGCTGTCAGTATACTTCAGACAGTATCCTTCGCACCCAGCTCTCTGTCAGGAGATGACAGTATTTCTTGGGAAATAGATTTATAAGTATCATTTTTTTACAGCGAGTTTGACTTCACAATTTTATTTTTTTAGTGTAAAAAAAATGGCCCAGCTACCACTCAAGATCCAAATCCTAGGAGGAAAGGAAGATTCACAGCAATCTTGCAAAATTCTAGGCCCAGGGTTCAGCTAATTTCCTTGCATCTGATTTTAGGGATGTGCTAATGTACTTAAATTAGGAATAAGTTCCCTCATTATGGAGGGGAGAGATCTGCCCTCAGAAATTTAACTTTGTAAATTCACATAAATTTTAAGAAAAGTAAAATATGAATCTTTTCTCATGAGTCCTATTGACTTTATAGGAAGTCTACTGTGACAATATTTTGAACTTAAATGCAACAGATAAAATGTGTAAACTTATGATAGGATCTTGGTCAAGAAGCTAGTTCCTAATAAAGCTCTCTCCAGTATTTCAGCAGCCTCTGAATCTTCTACCTGTGAAGCTTTTTCTGTTCTATAGTTATACCTACAATAAATGTATGTGAATGTAGACAAACATACACACATGCACTCATACCTTGAGGGATATAAGATAGGATTGCTATTGCCCAGAATAAAATACATACGCTCCTTACTTCCATATTTAGAAAAAAAAAAAAGGAAATTATAAAAAGTTATAAAATTATATCTTGCTTTGAAAAAATAGCAACATTCAGAAAGACGTTTCACTGGCACAGCCTGGAAACAACCCCAATGCACCTCATTAGCACTAATCAGCTAATGATTGGTGTTATAATCTGAGTTTAAACTAGCTGAAGATTTTCATTTGTGTGTTGAACAAATATTTCACAATTTGAGATTGCACAATTATCAATAGTACAAGCAGTAATAAATACAGTAATGACGAGGTAGACAATAAAATATGGTTAATGAAAATTCAGCCCTTTCTGAGGTACACAGGCTGGTGATAGTTTGGATAAGCATTACTGTGAGGCTAACAACAACTGCATCAGGATTTTTGTCACCAAGAAAAAGCAAAAACACACAGTATAAGACAAAGCAAAGAGGAATAAATGTTAAAAATAGCTCAGATTTTGATTTAAAAGAATCTAGAAGGAATTAACTTCTAAATAAGTTTTCTTTATAAAAAAATACTTATTTTAGAAATTCATATCTTATTGTTTTATTTAGTAGTCCTTGCAAAATATTCATGAAAACACAAACAAAAACACAATTTTGAATAAGGTCTAGTCCTTGGAAGAAAGTACAGGAATAGATTAGTATCTGCACTTTAGAGCACATGCTATGTTCACTCTGCTCCTCTTTCAAGCAAAAATTATATTTAGACTTTTCATCTCTAACTATAGCTCTTTTGAGGCTCAAAGGGAAAGGCCATCTTCTCACTTTGATTCTTCTACAACAACACTAAGTCTATACTGAGAATGGAAAAGGTAATGAAAGAAATTTTAATTTAGTTCAGTGCAAACTTTTTGTAAAGGTCCCTGACACTTTCCACCAGACTTAATAAAAGAATATGTCTGAGCTACTGTAAGGCCACAGAAGAAACAGAAAACCAATTTTCTCTTTTGTAGAAGTTCAGCATTATGTTTATTGAACTGGCACAGGCAAAGCTATATTTGGACTTTGTTGAAAGGCAAAGTACATGCTTTCCTGGCAAATCATGCCTCTTCATATTATTCAAGGGTGCTTATTTTCACTTGCTACAGTGATGGCAGCTTAATCACTTGTTTCTATGATTTACTTACTTGTGACTTACAGTAAAAGTTCCAAGTTTAGCTTAAAAATATGATTGTGGGGAACTACAAGATAATCAAAGAGATTCTGTAACATCATGAAATGAAAGTTGATAATTTTTCATTGGAATGTATAGGAAAGTTTTGCTACTTGAATAGCAGCTCGTAGAATCACTATTACCTTCCTGCAAACTAATTTTATGATAGACTAAATTTAGAGGGAAAAAAAAGAAAATGAAATTAAGAAAAATGATAACTTGTAAGAAACATAAAATGAAAATGGCTACTAATCACAGTACTAATGACAGTAGATATATGACAGATCAAAATATATTAACGGATTTTATAGCCTTTATCTCCTTTCTCAAGTCATAGCATCAGTCAGGTCCCCCACCTTCACCAAACAAGGAGAAATATGATCATGGCAGAATCTGTGTTCGCCTTCAGGTCAGAAATACTGATCAAAGTATTTCTCTGCTTAGGAATTAAATCAAGTTATAGGGTAATTGACTTATTTTTGAAGGAATAAAGCAAGGAAACTCAACACACATTTAGCACCAGCAGTGACCTTAGACTTTAAAGAAAGGCTCTTCCACCTACCTGACATTCTCATAGCGATGAATGTAGATCTTATGAAACTGGTGTTGCAAATGTTCATCTTCAACATTGGTCATATCATTTATCATTTCCAGAACCACAAACCGTGGTAAGACAGAGAGCACCAGCCGCTCCTAAAATAAAGATAACCCCTAAGTGTCAGGCCATTCACATCAGTCTGAATTAGTACTTCAGTACTTCTGAATTAGTACAGAAAAGTACTTCTTGAGGAATTCTGCCATTAAGAGCCCAAGACAACAATTTAAAGTGCAGTTCTGCTCTCCAAAATTTCTCAGTCAGGTAATTTGTGACACTTTGTGTTAACAACTTGACTGACTCCAGAACATAGACACTTTCCCCTCCATTCCTCCATATTTTTTTTTATCTCTGTTTTAAATTTATCTGTTGATTCCTTAAAAACATATATTAATTATGTTCTCCATTACACATTTTTCATAAACACTACCTAAGGACATACTCTACCTATCTTTATAGATTTAGTGAGAAGAATTTGCAAGTCATCAGTAGAAAGATCAGATCTTCATTGTTGCTATTTATTAAAACTTACATATTGAGCATTAAATGTTCATAAACTAATTATTAATTAAGCTAGATGTCAAGTAGTAGTGAGAAATATATAGAGGAATCCAAATTCTTTTCACCTAGTTAAAAGGACGCCATGTTGATGAAAAGGACACCATGAAGAAAATGTTTAGTGCTATTGTAATAGATTAAAGACAGGGATAAAATGGCTCAATGCACAACCAAGAAATACTTTATGGAGAAATTTTTGTTATGGATCATTTTAGATGTAGGGTCAAAAGAGTAACCCTAGTGTGATTTGGCAGTGTGTTTACACTGGTTAATAGGAACTAAGTAACCACCTTCAACTAGGTAATATTCAGTGTATGTCAAACTAAAGCACATTTAGTGGCTAGAGTATCCAATGGTAACTGCAGACTGAGTATCTTCAGAGCCTATCCATTCTGCAGGAGTGATGTTCATTTGGATCAGTGGGAAATGAAAGAAAATATTTGTAAGTTATGTACATGTATGGAGCATTTACTCCTTGCTGATTAAAACACATCAGACACATACATTTACAAGGTGAAGAAGACAGGTATGAAATGCGGACTGATGTCATAAACTGCACAAGAAATACTGAGTACTTCTGAGAACCTAAAGAAGAGTGAAAGCACATGGGAGGATCAGTGCAAACTTCAGCTCATTCCAGAGGGCAGAATGAGTATAGCTTATGTACAATTCCATTTTCAGTCTGAACACAAAAACACAAATCTGTCCTATGCCAGAGGAGTTAGGAGTCTCTGTTGGAGATTGACATAAATCACAAACGAAAAGCTACAGTTTTCAAATAACCTTGGATAATTTATAAGTATAGATTTTATTACAAAATCTACATCAGTACTTCAGATGCATAGATTTCTAGTATGGTTTACACTCAGTTGTGTCAGATTCATTTCAGAAAACAGATATTTGCTTCCTAAGCACACTTCTGAGTTGTGAAGTGACCTGGGAATCTCTAGAGTCTTTCCAAACATTCACAGAATTGAAGTGCTTACATCATTTAGCAAATGGGAGCAGCCCTCAAAGTTTCTTGAAATTTGTATGTGTAATCTCAGAAATAACCATTTATGTATGTTAGTAAAACAGGTTGCCAGGATAATTTATCTAGCTAGATGCCCACTTCATCATCTCTTTTTTTTTTTTTAAGACTTCTCCCAAAGGCAGATTGTGGGCTAGGCTCTTCTGCTGGCCAGTTGGTCACTGCTCTTTTTTTTTCCAAGGGCTTTATATGACCTCCTTGTCGCGTGATTGGTCACATCTGTGCACATCATACAGCAAGAGCTGTACAACAGCAAGTGTCAAAGGAGTTTGTGCTAAATATAGCCTTCCCCTGCACCTGAAATTATAACAGGTTGGGAGAATATTTTCTGCAGATAACAGCCTCTTCTCGGCCATTTTCTTACTTTCAAATCCTGATAGACTTTCAATTGTTTGTTGCATAAACACTTATGAGATTTATTGGGATCTTGGCACATGGTGATACTCTCATGCAAATATCAAATCTCCTGAGCAAGATGGCTGCTGACTGATGATGAAAAGCTTTCCACTGCAAAAGTCCTAGCAGTAGTGACTTAAGATGGATGAAGAGAGACTTTTCAAACAACTGATCTGCTAGGCTTTTATAATCCAGCTGGACATGGTCCTACTTGACCATCCAAACACATTCATAATTCATCACATGACCATTTCTGCAAGAATAGTTTGTGTTGAATATTTACGAATGGCTTATCTATGCACAGTTCTGCAGCAGGAATAACCTAGAAAAGGATTTGGATGGGACACTCTACCCAGAATATTAGCCACAACACTTAAATGTATAAATTTGGCAATGTTCAGAAGGATCTGCTTTGGGAAATTTCTAGAACTGTCTGAAATTGCCATTTAGGGAGATTCTGTAACAATCAGTCAATATTTAACTGTGAAGATTCAGTCAGTCACCTAATTTAAGTTGTCTCAAACCAGTCCATTATCTCCTCTGTGTAGGCGACTAGGCAGTGGTTTACTTGATCATCTAAGTGAGGCACCCTTGAAAATCATTTCTTTCTTGGAAGTCATGAAGACTACATCATTCCTAGATAGATTTCACATAGTCCTTCTGTCAGTGCCTTATCAGCTTGATAGCTCTGACAGATTTTGGAAGAATCTCACATACACCTATTTCTCTGCAAATTAAACTGATTTCTTTTCTTCTTTTAGAAAGTAGACACGGTAACTGCTGATTACCTTCCTCCCTGTAACAATATTTCTGTTGGTATTGTGTTGTACGGTACCAAGTCGTGGGGTAGGTGGAATCAACTATTCCATCTCATATTAGTAAGGGAAGAGCAGCTATTTCTGTAAACCCTTTCTGCACCCTGCTCCATCCCTTCCTTCACAGAAAAAGAAAGACCCTTTATATATCTGGGAAATGAGACTGGTTTTGATACCACAAATGTGCACCAAACAATTTCAGGAAATCAATTTTGGGAAAGAAAACCTTTGAAGAGATATGTGGAATAAACTAAATGACTCAGAATAATATCATAAATATTTGATGAGAAATAAATGAGTAATATAATTTTATAGGTTTAATAGAGAAAAAAGGGTGCTGGAAATATTTTTATAAGTTTTAATAATGTTAAGAAATTCTAACAGCCCTTTAGGACTGTCTTGCTTATGTTTTTAAATTGTCAGGAATTTTGTTACTGCTACTGTCAAAAAAATCCTAACTGGAATGCAATCACAATTTTGGTACATAAACACTCTTTATTTATAACCTTATTTATGAGCAATTTTGATCTAACAGTTACATTGATTTAGATATTTCTTGATCACCTAAGCCAATCAGATTTTTTTTTTTGTGGTCTATTCTAGTCATTCAGATGAAAACGTATTCTTCCCACAATTTTTGGCTATGGAATTTCCTTTCATTCCTATGGCTTTGGCTTAATTTAAGCTGAAGTCTCTAATTTTTAGAGCATGCAATAGAAGTCCATAAAAAATTTATTTATTAACATTACAACAGCATCTCTATGCACAATTTTGACTTTATATACATATTTTCGGAACAGTCTTTTGTTCTGTTTGTACCTCACTTCTCAGAACTCAGAAGTCTTTTAAACTCCTAGAAGGCTATACTGGCTACATTTAGGAGAAATTTGGGGACAGAAGAGAATTTGGGCTGAGGTTAGTACAATCCTTCTTAGCATTGAAATCCTGTATCTTAAAAAGTTATGTTCTTTGGTTCTGAATTTTCACATTCTTCTAGCCCCATAATTCTGTATTGATATTTAGCTCAGGACTGCTTAGCTTTATTTCTGTTTATAGTTGCTTGTCCACCTGGTTGTTTTTGCATGTTCATGAAATTGTATTCAAAGATTAAACCTGGGCCACTTTTGCAAGTACCGGTCTGGCAGCCAAGAGTCCTGGGGTCAGTTCCTTCCTGAATTAAAGGATTCTTGTGGAAATTTAAACATATCATATGTACCATATTCTTTATGCTTTCTACCCTCCAAGCTGTTATTATAATAGCATGTTGTTGGGGTACTTGATATTAGGAGGTTATTACTTAAAGTGATATTATCGAAGTTGTGGGCATGCCCCTTTCTTGAGGAGAAAAGATGCTCAGAGAGAACAAGACAGAGCAAAGATGCAGCTTGCATAAGGATGGTGGATGGAATAAGAGTGAAGGGGAAAATAGTCAAGAAATTGCTGCCTTTAGAGAGCAACAGCATTCAATGCTGTAGATGAAATGCAGCAGCAGATGGAACATCAGAGAAAATGAAACAATCCCATCCCAGCATTTGTAAGAAACAATAAAATTTCTAACTTTTACCTTTTACAGTGAAAATCATGAAGAATTCCCACTCTGAGCAGTTCTAGCCAGCAGTTAGTAAACAATTCTCAGCTATGATGTTTGTGCATAAACACCTCCATTTTTCTAGAATTTGGCCCCAGCTGAGGTGAACTATACATTTACTTCAGAAGACAAAACACATGTTGCTAATAGTTCCTGCTGTAGTGACTGTGCATAATGCTCCACTTAGGCAAAGTCGTTTTCTCCTGAGCACCTGCCTGTATAAAATGCTAACATGGAGGACTGGAGTACAGGGAGTCTGCCAGGCTGCAATGTACCTATTCTACAAAACTTTACTAAATCAAGACTGCCCACAGAAATGAGAAAAAGAACATGGGAGCACAAGGAAAGCCTAAAGGGAGAAGAGATCATTGCAAAAACAATAAGATAGTTGATAAAGCTCTCAACGAGCAAGCATGCAGTGAGTTTATCCTCTATTCTGCTAAATAAGGCAAGTTTTGATCCTCCCCTTCCTCATGTACGTGGTACTAATCTTACCATGATGTATTGATCTCCTGTATTGCTGTATTGGCTTTCGTACACTTTTCCCATCTGGAAATTCTCTTTTCCTCTCATTTTCTTCTGATGTGTAAAAATGGAATGTGGTGTAGCTTACAGCTAGAATTAAATCAGTCTCCTAGGAATTTGTTCCCCAAGTCCAGGCTCTTTCAGGAGTGTTGGAATATAGGGCAGCTCCAACACTCTCAAGTAAATGTCTCAGGGCCTCCTAGGATGATATGTTTGGGAATAGCTCCTAATTGAAGGCCTAATTGAAGGCTGAGATCTTCCAGGACCAGAAAAATTTTGACATTTTATGTCCTTTAGGCTGTTAATCCATTTATTCCTTCACTATTATGATTGTTCAGTATGACCATATAATAAATCCACCCTCCATATAAATCAGATCAGAGTTTCAGAGAGCCATAGGATTACACTGTTTGGTGAGTTGTCTGAAGATACTTTCACAAGAGCAAATTTCTTTCACTTTAAAAACAAATGCTTTTTTTCCTACCTAATCTTTGTAGGAACACAAATTTAAAAAAAAAAAAAAAAAAAAAAAAAAGAAGACTTATTATTGAAGTGCTTATTAAATTTATGATAAGAGCATATAACAAAATGCCATTTCTTCATAGACATATGGTTATAAAATGGAGAATATGCTTCTTTTCATGCCAGGATGCCAGGAAAGGCTTATGCTCCTTGTTTGAATTCATTTAAGTTATCAAGCAGTGGCTGTAGAACATCTATTTAGAATAAAAGATGGTTCACTTGACACATGTTCACTAAGTCAAAAAAGAAAATGTGTCTGGCATATTTGATACCTTAACCTTCATGCTACTTATTAAGATAAGTTAAATGTTCTTGGCTGCACATAAGATCAGGCAATGACCCATAAAACAGAGGTTAATTAGTAAGCCTCTGTTGCAGACCTCCTTTATAAATACTGAAGCATGTGCAGAACTCTTGTCAGAATGCCAGATCCAATTGAATATAGAGCCTCTTTTCATAATCTGTATTATATATGTCATGTTATGGAGGAATATTGCTATAAAAGTAAGGTATGTTGCATATGTATGTCTCTATGTCTATGTGTATAGGACATATATGAATTTAAAGCAGTCTAAACATTGCTACTGAAATTTTCAATAGACATGAAAATTATGTTCCTTGCTAAGTATGATTCTCAACCCTCCTTTGCTTCCCTAAGCTTTTCTTACACCATGCTGGACTGATAGACTGATGGGGGGATTCTGAATCAGGTACCTTCCAAAGACCAGGCAGGGAGAGCTTGATATGAGATATATTGTTTCTTTTCCTACAGCTAGAGCAGGCCCTTCACATCACCTTCCTTCAACCCAGCAATATAGAAAGCTCTTCAATTATTCAATAATACGATACACCATGAAGGTGTCACTATCTCCTTCATATAAAGATCCTTGAAATAAAACTCACCTTTACACCTTTAACCCAGGTAAATACTATCATTATCATTTTACAGATTTAGAAACAAAAACCACGCAATTGTCTGAGATCTTACTGCAAAATAGCAGTAACAGGTGGCAGAATACAAAACTACATTTTTTTTTTGATGGACTTCTGTATCTTCCTACTTGCATGATTAAAGAGTTATCAGATTTCTAATCAGTGTCACTTAGGTGGTATTTTCAGGGAAGAGGGAAAGACGTTGGTAAAAAATGTGTTCTCTTGTTTCAGAGTAAGACTTAATAAGAAAGTGTTATGTACTCTAGGGTGAAGAAAACTACATTATCTATCTTTGTTGAAAGCTTGCCAGTTGAGCAATTGGCTAACTGGAGACAATTCAAAGGTGAGCAACAATAGCGGCAAGCAATTTGAAAAGGAATAGAGATATACTTGTTCAAGAGAAAAATCTCCCTGGAAGAATAAGAGATAACAACAAAGAGATTTTATAAAAGAGAACCAAAACTTATAATTGATTCCTATTACAATAAAATACAATTGTATTTTCAGCCAAAAACAAATCGAATTTTATATTTTCTCATTAAATCCTGACACTTCCTTTTATTCTCTGTATTTGG
>JAVCKT010026534.1:36131-57468 GCA_032273925.1 Rhynchotus rufescens | reverse complement strand
TGAGGAACAGAGGAAATGTCAAGAGATATGTATCTATTTATTTGTATATGCTGTTTCTCCCCATTCTTCCCTATCAGGTTAGTTATTCTTTGAAGGACAGGTGTCCAATGAATAATCCTAGAGGTTTTCTTATTTTTATCTGGAATATAGCTGGACTTTAAAATGCCCTCCCCATTCCTCCCTCTCTCCCTGTCCCTCCCCTTCCTCCCTCCCACCTCCCCCCCCCAAAAAAAAATTAATATCTCAGCATTACATCCTTTGGCAACCATTTTAGAACAGTTTCCATCAAGTATTTGGTACGTGGAGAAGGCCACATCAGAGGTTGCTGAAAGAAATTAAAAACTGAAGAGACTTCAGAATAGAAGGACAATCATTTCTGAAGTTTAAACTCAGGGCAAGGCAGACCAGATATCAATGGAGAAGGCTTGAAACTAAAACTTAGAAGGCTTTAGTAGAAGCTTCTTATAAGCTGAGGGTGCAACTAGAGGTCATGGACATTTGCATTGCCACGCTAAGGACCCTGGGCCTGTGCAGTGCTCCACACACCCACTGCTACCTGGTGGCATACCAGATACCATCCATGTCAATACCAGCTGCCCTGCCTTGCCCCAGGCCTGTCCTCTTTGCCCAGAAGCCTTCCAGGCCCAAAGGAGCCCTTATTTTCTGCCTACCCTACCTGAGCTGCTCAATGGCCCGCCACAGCCTGAACCATATCTGCAGCTGAAATCTGGTGCTGTGATGTTTGTATGCAGGGCTGAACCACACCAACTGCTCGGCATGACCAGGTTGGGTCAAGGCCAGCTGCCTGGGCATGGCCACGCTGTTGGGTCTCAGCCACGCTCAGGGCTCACCATTGCCATGGAGTTCTGGGTGGGCCAGGCAACTCCTTAGGGGCTGACAGCCAAAGTTAGTGGGAAACAGATTCAAATCAAAACCAGCTTGGGGAGAGCGGGAGCCACTTCAGCCACCAGAGGAAATGTCTGCGTATCTGCCCACATGCAGCCACCTCTGGCCCTAGCTTCTTTTTCCATAAAATGGGGCTAATGGTTTCTTCCCTTACAAGCGGCTGTAAGGCTTAATCAAAGATGGTTTATAAGGTGCTGTAGGAACCTTGACTGCAAAGTGCTGCAGACTTGCTAACTACATTATTTCAAAATAAAATAAACACATTTTATACAATCTAAAACACAAAGAGGAAAAAAGAAAAAAATGTCAAAACCCCAAAGCCAAACCCACCCTAACATCAGCTCCTTGCAACTTCTCCAGCATGCATTATGCTCTACTCCATACACAAGGTTTTGCAAATAGACTTAGCTAGTAGGCCAAAACTTTTTTTACCCTGGTGTTTATAATTCCAATTGGTGTAAAATTTCCTGATGGTTAACACATCCCGTTACAGACACTTTTGAATGAATGACTCATTCCCAAATAATTGACTAGCTTTGTAATTTGGGAAGTAAAAATCACATTTATGAGTCCCTGGGGGGAGGGCCTATAATGTTGTGCATAAAAAGTAGATAAATCATAAAACCTGATTTTTTTTATTTTGTAAAAGCTTCCATTAGCCTTTGTGTGCACATTAAAGCAATGCCCTCTAAATGTGCGCAGCTGCTTTAAATCACTGGTGCACTTTAAAATCAAGTCTTTTTATATCTTGATGTTAAAATTACATGTTGGTTACTGTAATTCTGTCTTGTTTTCTGTGGGACATCCTTGGATCAGATCTGCTTCTGGAAAGACCTCTCCCTTTGCACTAAGTTTTCTAATTCATGTAAGCAGAACAAGCCTAACCAAGTCTAAATGGTGTTTATCATGTAAACAAGACAAACAAAAAGGACTTGTCACTGCCAGTGCAATTAAGGACCGCATTCTTACTTAGCAAATGCATGTATTTTAAACTGAGGTTTCAAATAAATGCACAATGTGATTCTAATGGGATTTGACAAGGGCATTTGATGGCTGCAAGGCAAATCTATTATTATCTACAAAATATCTGGTTACAAATCTAACCCCCCCGCAAGGTGGTACTGAAACTGCATAATATTGAAGCTCCTAAGTGAAATGTCCGCGTTACTTGTGTTGCCTTTGCAGTCTGGAAATCCTGTATACCTTTATGCAAACAAGGCCTTTTCCCACATTTTCAGAGTACTGTAAATTAGTTTAGTATGCTTGAAAGAACCTGTAATTGTAACTGCTCTTGTTGACACATCAGCTTGATGCCACACAGAGCACGACTGGGACCATATCCCTTGGTTTTGCAGCTACAGTGCATTTCAAGTGCTTGACAGGTCCAGCGCTAAGATGTTCTGAATTAGATTTGAATTACAACCGCTAAATGCCCTTGTCAAAGCTTGTTATGCCTGAAACTAGCCATATACATTTAACTGACTGTTCTTATGGAAGGTATACTGCTTAAACAAAGACATACTCCAAAGTTTCGTACAGAATTGTCAAACTATAATTGAGTTAAAAAAACAACTAAAGCATAAGAAGAGCAATCTTTACAGCCTTTTTTCCCCCTTCTCCTTTGAAATAAATCCAAAGGACAATTTAGTGGAATCTTAGTATAAAATAAAAAGAGCATATGCCGTTTGCAGAGATATTGAAACCTGGTACGAATACCAGATTCATCCATACAAGTTGATCCTGGTGTCATGAAAGGTCATGGCAAAATTTCTGAATCTTGCCCTGTTAGTATCAGTTTACTTACTATGGAGAGTCTCTGATGCTGCAGGAATACAGTGAACTAAAACCAATACCTATAACAGAACCAGGATTAGGTCTTGAACTCCAGAAGCATTCAAACTTGTCCTTCATCAAATAAGAGAAGGAAATATTTACATATAAATGGGTGTACATGTGCTCATACCATTATGTACATATGCCATATATAACCCGTCTCTGCAGTGTTTACATACTTTAACCACACATATATAATAGAGACTTCCTTCTAAGTTGCATATTCATTCACTATCATGATTCACACTAGATCAGTGTGAAGTTGCAATCACACATCTCAGGCTAGAAAATAACAAAAGAGCATGAAATAGATCTAGACTGTATTCATCCATAGATTCTTGTCATGGAAATCTCAGTAGCTAAAGCAGGGACTGCATTATGCTGGCCCTCAGTGAGCTGCTCACTGAATCCCGGGCTGCTGAGCTGCCACATGCTTGCTGCTGTGGTCTGGTGACATTGCCTTGGCTGGAAGAAAAAACTTTGGGGGTGGCCCTAGAGCTGGTCTAAAGCTAAAAGAAAAGAATGAGGATGGCCCACACACTAACCAACTATCTCAAACTCTAACTGAAGAAGCAAGAGAGATTTCCTTAGCCTAAACCCACAAGAACCCCACACAGCACAGAAGAGGAGGAGCAGATTAACCACCATTGAAGGAAAAGATGAGCACTTCATAAGTGACAGACACAGGCATCTTTGTGAGTCTCATCGACTCCTCTTCCTCCTAAGGTCTCCTTTGGAGAAGGTTAACATGCATGAATGAAACAAAAGGTCTTTGGCAAAGAGCTCCTGCTTCCTTACAGTTTTCTGGGTTTATTTTAAAAGACAACTTGATCCTCAAAGTTGTCTAGCCTGAAGGATGGTTGTACACAAAGATGAACGCCTGTGCCTTGGTTTCTCAGCTGAACAAACCGGGTTGTCACCCAGGCTTGCTGCCTTTCCCTTACCACTCCCCTTTTCTTCTGATGGGGATCACAGAGCACATGAGGTTTTGGAGGTAGGTTGGTGGACCTTCCCCACTAGGGAGCTGATATATTACCAGGACTGTCATCTCTGTTGATTTGGATATAGCCTCCTATTCAGTCCTCTGTTTCCAAAATAAGGATAATGAGGCCTCCTCTGCTTGCTTTAGTTTATCATCTGCTCAAATCATGGTTTCTTTGGGGAAGAGAATTTCCTTTACTTTGAGTACCTAAGGCACCAGCGCAAGGATGTGCTGTTTCATATGGGGCCTCTAGAAGGTACTGTAACACAAATGGAGAATAATCCTACCTTTTAGATGGACAAATGTTGACAAAGATGAGGGCAGTTGTAGTAGGTCTGTGTCTCCAGTGATGTGGCAGTGTAAACAAGCTGGCTTTGCACAACTGAGATTTCCCTCATCTGAAGTTGCCCTAGGTGTTATCCCAAATGATGAATTCTCCAACAACAACAACAACAAAAAATTGAATCTCATTCTGAGGGCAAAATGCGGCCTGAACTGGTCAAAAACCTGCTGACAGCCTTAAGCAGCATGAGAAACCTGTTTCATGATGGCAGTTGGTTATTTTAAAACCGAGCTGAAAGATTAATGGTGAGATTTTCAAAAAATGTAGGCTCCCAATGACAGGAACCGACAATTTGCTCAGGCAATTTCCCATCAGTATGTGTGCAATAGTGAGCAATGGGTGGGCAAAGTGACACATGGCCATTCTGTGTCTACACTTTTGCTGGAAACCTTAGCTCTAAAAAGCCTGTAAGCAAATAAGCAGAGTGTTTAAGTAAAAAGCACAAAGATATAGGCTAAAAGATACATTGATATTCTTTGTTAATTTTTTTATTCAATTAAAAGTCATATGCTGATTATTTTTAGAAGTGTCCCCCTGATACAATTCAGATGTAAATCAAATTTCTGTAGTCAGCTGCTGCTGTTTAAGCAGAAATATTTTGACACAATAATTATAGGGTTGAAACTATGCTTTACATTAGTGTATAAAACACTCATTAAATTAAAATTCTTCCATGAAATCATGAAAATAAACAGTCTGTCTGAACTAGCATCAACAAATTCACAGGATGCTTCTGCGTTTTCTCAGGGCTGGCCTTCAAGTGACTGTATTACAAGGCCCTTATTTAATCGTGAAGTGTTAAAGGTTCACATTCTTTTGAAGGTCCCATTCTGCTTATTTTTAAAATTATTGCTTTAATTGTTTTTACAACTTGTAAGATTTTAAGGCTATTAAACCTCAAAGTTGTGGGAAAAATTAAAATGGTGATTATTATAACTTGCATAAGTCTGTGCGACGGCAGTGGCACCACATTTTTTTCCTGAGTGGATTAAATCCAAAAGGTCTGTGGCACCATATGTGCCATGTCACACTGGTCTATTATGGCTGAGAAGCAGGATATGCAATGTATACACAGTGCCTTGTGGAATGGAAGGAGAAAAAAAAAGACTCCGGGTGGTGGATGGTGTTAAGGGATTGTTCTTGCCCTTTCTTGCTCCCCACCTTCCCCCTGCCTTTCCGCCCTTTCCCATCCATCACCCAGCTGACAGTAGTGCAGACAACAAGGCCAACTGTCTGTGCCCCAGAGCAGGCAGGAGTATTTAGTATTTAGTATTTAGTATTTAGAAAAAGAGTGCATCGACTACTGCAGGTTTGGAGTCCATCTGCACCAAGGGACAGGGAAGCAGAACAGGCTTCACAGCCCTGCCCTTCTAGCACCAGAACTAATTCCTGTTTGTTTTCTTTTGCTCCTCTTCCAAAGGATGAAAGTCCCTTTCGGGTTGACCACCCAAAACAAGATCTCCACAACCACTGGCAGCTTTGGAGAAATGCTGCATGGTGCCCAGGAGAAGCTGCCACTAGGACTCAGACCCGCTCCTGGTCACGCGTGACCCCACATATCATGCACACTGATCCCTGAAAGCCCTCCTTGCTTTTGCTGTGGGTCTCATTCATCTGTGCGGTGGTGTTGGTCTCTGAGGGATACCGAGCATGTGATGGTTTTGTTGGGCTAGGGGTGAACAGCACGGGATGTTTAAGATGCAGATGATGTAATCACAGTGGTCTGAAACATTTTTGTTACATCTATATTCCGTTGAAATCCACAATTATGGTTGATTTTTCTTTGACTGAAGGGATTCCAGAAAGATGGACTGCAATGGTAATTGCACCATTTTATCTTAAGATACGAATCTGAGACTGATCCCTCTGGTCTTATGAAATTACAGTCAACATGTTATTTTCTCCATTTGCACAAAACCTGTATACAGCGGTGGTTATGGCAATGTATATTTAGTCTTAACTTGTCATAACCATCAGCTAAAAAATATTCAGACCTTCCAACCATTTTATTAACCAGGACTATATACAAAAAAAAAAAAATCTGTTTCAGAGTGTAAGTTTTCATATACATTGCAATTTACTAGTAAAGATTTTTTTTTAAATGCCATAGTTGCCTTTTCCTTCAGCAGCCACACTGATTTTTTTTGTCCAGCATTACTGGTATTATGGTTATCTGTTCTCTCCCACAGGATGAGATTTTCCACACTGGTTTGCAATAACTTTCTTTTCAGAGCCTGGATACTATAGTCCAGTGAATTCAATCAACGTTTTTCCTGAGTTCAAAAATATTTTATCACTGAAGAACATTTGATTTTGATTATAGATATAGTTATTTGATTTGATAGAGATTATAGGTTCATCGTATTCTGAAACTTATATAGGGCATTTAGTGTACATTTGAAAAAGTCCACTCACAACTGAGAAGTTAGCCTGTTATTTGCATTTCAGATCATCCCATAAAATATTTTTAGTTCTCAAAATAAATAATGACAGATAATTTTCTTGTGTAATATATTTATCCAGATTAATTATTGTAACTCTTGAGTAATTAATTTTAGATCCTCATGAGATACAGATGCCTAAGTACCTTATACAGAAAGTTTAGTTACTGGAAGAGAAAAAAACAATAAGCAAACAGAATCATATATTTTTGTTAATATAGGCTTTTTCAGAAGAAGGAATAATAATTAAACTGTACCTCTATTTAGGTTAATACAAGCTAGGTGTTAATGCATGTTCTTGTGTAGCTATGGTTTACTTTCCATCCATATTCTCTAATATGCTCAGTAATCGTTTTTCTGAAAACATTGTCAGCAAAGTTAGCACTGTAGCACTGTCTACAGTATTTGTAGAAGAAAAAAAACAGAGCTGACATGAACTCAGGATTTGGCTTAGAAAAATATTCTGCTAGAAATTATTCGTAAGGTCCATCTCTTCCTAAGGGGTTACATACATAAAGCGTGATTTAGCAACAAGTAAGTAGTGACACATTAACATAAGGGTGAGTGTGAGCTCTGAGGACAGGGAGACATGAAGTGACTTAAAATGGTAAAACTAAAGCCAGAAATGAGAACAATAACAGATATTAGCAATCACTTGCAAGGACCAATTCCCAGATAAATCAAGTTACTCTGCAGTCTGTATGTTTATACAAACAGATGTTTTGGTGAATTCAAGGCACTTCAAATATAAGACTTACATTTCAGAGCTGCATGATCTTTGGTAAAGGAATTAACTGCCTGGCCCTACATCTTCTGGCAGAGTGGGTATTATTTTGGGAGTAACATAAATGGAGGCCAATAGGACTCCATACATTCCTTTTACCACCATTTTTTTACCTTTGAATTCCCCCACCCTGATTCTGGAGCAGCTCTGGGGATACTCAGGGAGCATAGAGTAACAGCCATGGGAAGAAGAGTGATCACTGGTCACCAGACTCAAATAATCAGCACCACACATTTCAAGAAAGGAACTCTTGACACTCCTGCTGTATTTAGTTTCAGCTACCTCCAAACATACCTTTGCCCTCTTTAGGTGGTACCTCCTCTTTTCTTTTACCCTACAAGGTCAAGTTGGTTTCTTTTTTGACCCTCTCACTTAACTAATAGTGATGGAAACATCTCAGTCCCTAGCTGTTCAAGATCAACATGACCATTATCACAGGCTCCACTGTTGTGCCCATAATTGTCTCACACGTGGAAGTCCAGCAGACTTCAGCCTTCCTATCTTTCCCATAGCTAGGAGGCACCATGAAGCCCTGCCTGCCAGAAAGAAAAAAGTTGTATTTCTCCTACCATGTCATGTAGGAGAGCTGAAGGAATAAAGTGTGGTCTGATTCCTCCCCCAGGTAGCCTTCTAAATTATTACAGCTGCAAATGAGTGTCTCATGCAAATGGATCATCACCATTACCTGATTTTGCTCTGTAGCCAGCCCGCACAAGAGAGATACCTGAGATAGGTGGGATGAGGATCTATGATCAGCCAGCTTATGATCCTGTCAGCAAAGCAACTTTTCGTAGGGAATCAAAATTTAGTTTTTAAATTTAAGGAATCAGCTGCTTCAGTCCTGCAGTGATACATCCTGCAGCCCCTACCAGAAGTGTTGTCAGAAGAAGCAGTGGTGGCTAAGCTGACAGTCCATCTGGCAGTCATTCGAGGCAGGTGATCTTGCCCTCTGTTGAGGCCGCATCTGGAGTGTTGGGTGCAGTTCGGGGCTTTGCAGTGTAAGAGGGATGTGGAGCTTCTAGAGAGGGTCTAGCAGAGGACAACAAAGATGATTAAAGGACTGGAGCATCTGTTTTATGAGGGAAGAATAAGTGAGCTGGGCCTGTTTAGCCTGGAGGGGTTGAGAGGGGATCTGATCAATATGTATAAATACCTGAAGGATGAATGTAGGTAAGATGGGGGCCAAGCTCTTCTCGGTGGTGGCCAGTAATAGGACAAGGGGTATAAGTTGAAACACAGGCAGTTCCATCTCCATGTGAGGAGGAACTGCCTTACTGTGAGGGTGACAGAGCCCAGGAACAGGCTGCCCAGGGATTTTGTGGGGTCTCCTTCTCTGCAGATCTTCCAAACCTGCCTAGCTCTGACCCTGTGCCACGTGCTCTATGTGTCTTTGATTGAGCAAGGGGGTTGGACTTGATGATCTCTAGAGGTCCCTTACAACCTTAACCATTCCATGGTTGTGTGATTCTATCATTCAATCTCTAGAAAGGATAAGCTTATGATCCCTTTTACCATGACAGCAAAGACTGTCGGATGACCAGGTTTCTGGTGATCAGTTTTACAAGTGGTAACAAGTTTACATTTAATTATCACAGGGATTTATTTATTGATTGATTGATTATTCCTGAAGATAGGAGAGAAGCTCAGGTCTCACACTGAAGTGGTGTTTGCCCCAGACTGGGATGCAGATCCATCTGCAAGGTTAACTCTTCCTAAGCAGGCCATGTTGCAGCTTCTCCAGCCTGAATGTGAATTATAAAGAGTCTTCTGTGTAGCATCCTGCAGAAGTGAATACTGCCAACGTTCTGCTGGCATGTGTCCAGCAGCAGGAGTTCAGTGACCATGGTCCTCTCAGCTCACTGTCTGGGAAAGAGAGGAATGAGCTCACATCCCAACTACCACACAAAAGATAGCTGCTTTGGCAGCAACTATTGACCATCTCTTCTCTCCACTGCCTCCGTCACTCTCCCTGTCACACTCCTTCACACACTTGAAGCCTCTGATCACTTTATTACTTCCAGGGGAAAAATCTGACTTGCTGTTTGCAAAGCTCTCTATGCCTTCCTTTACATCTCCCCTTCTTTGCTCCCCCAACTCCGGAATATGTTAGGAGTACTAAACAAGCAGCACTTCAAACGGTTTTGAAGCTTGCCCTGGCAAAACCATAAAATCTGCACTGGTAAAATATATATGTATTTCTGTCCCAGATTCTCAATCTGTTTCTTTTAAATCCAATAAAATTTATATCATAGGGCTTAGGGGCAGAGCGCGTCATACAATTGAAACTGATTCAGTAAATGCAAAACATAAAAATAAAGTATTGGTATTTGATATTCCTATATTTCAATATTGCTTTGATATTTCACTATGAAACTTAAACTGTTGGGGTTTTATGCATTCTTCTCCCCTCCCCTTTGATTTCCCCCATTTTTTCCTTTGAATTTGGGTCTCTTTAATCACTGGACCATGGATCAGAAATATTTGCAACTTGTTTGTAGAGGGCCAGAGTCTAAAGCAGGAGCTTGTTTAGAGAGTTCTTTCACCATCTGTTCTCTTTTTGCATTAGATGGCTAGCTTTATGTAGAGATGTATTTTATCAAGCCCTCATTTTCTCTGTGTAGTACATAATTCCTATTCATTCACAGAAATGCTTACCTATCTTCCTGTTTGTTTGCAGTATTTATTTATACAGTGACAAACTGAGTGCACACATGCCTCAACAGGCAAAATTCTCCACCAACTTTCAGTGATACCATCTGTAACTCTTTGAAGGATGGTAGGTTACTTCTAAAACTGTGTAATAGATCCAAAGATCTGATGGCTAAAAGGAGCTGTTATGATCATCTAGTCTGACTTCTGATGTAACAGAGGCCATAAATCCTCATTTCATTAAGTGATTCCTGAACCAAACTGATACCTTCTGGTTATGCTGGAGAATGTTAACAAAAATCTCCAGTTTGGACAACTCAATACATTCTTGGATAAATCATTCCACCAGTTCAGTGGTAACTGACTGTTATAAAGATAAATAAGGATAATATGTGCAGATAAAGAGCTTCCTTATATCAAGAAGCTCATCCCCATGGGGACTATGTGGACTCCAACCCCATGGTCTTGTTCCTGGTCTCATGAAGATGAAGGCAGCTAGGCTGCTGTTGCATCAGCCATGAGCTGCAGGAATTGTTCCTGTAACCTGCAGCTCTGTCCCAGACTTCTGTTGATTTAATATAGAGATTGGGTTTCATTTGATTTTCACTATAAAATAAGTTTGCAATTACCCTTAGGGGTTCTTCTAGACTCTGCCGCCTCATCTTGCACTGAACACTTCCCACTAACAGGTTTCCAAGAGGTGAGGTAAGGTGCTCTCCACACTGGATCAAAGAAGTTCTTTTGGCACCAGGGTGAATGAATCAATTCCTGTCTATGTCACTGAGAGACATGAGCTCTACTGTCTGAAAGCAAGAAGAGATGTCAGCCTGCATAGGACATGCATTTTCTGATATTTCAAATCCTTCTCCACAGAGCTGGCTAAAAGATGTAGGTTACACTTCATGTCATAGATAAAGCAGATACTGCCTCAGTGGAGAAAGCTGAAATAGTTAACTTCTAGAGTTTCTTTTCAGACCTATTTTTCATGAGTTTAAAATATCTAAAATTCACAAGATTATGATCAATGCTTTATATTTTTATATATAAGTCAGCAATCTCCTTATGGCTTTCCCAATCTCTAAACAACTTCTAACCACCATTTCAAATATATAAACACAGCATATTAGAAAAACCTTTTCTCCCTATTTTCTAAGATTTGGGACTATATACCAATAAAACCATCTTGAAATCTTACCTTGTCAAGGTTTAGTGTGAGATAGTGGAAGCATTTTCATGCGCAAAACTGTTTTAACCAGAAAGCTTGATAGCGCACAGCCCTTCAAGGCAAACCCTGAGGCTTTTGCGCTAAAAGAATGGGTAGAGCTTTAGGTGCAGGGAGCCTCAGTCTTATCCCAACTCTGGAAGCATCCAAGGAATTAGTTATTAAAATCTAAATGGTATTACGTTTTGAAAAAAATAATTTTAGTACAATTATGTTATGTATTTACTTAGGATGATTTTCCACATAGAAAGCAGTATTTTTCAGTGAGTTTCTTGATAACATCCTGACCTTATTTTTCTCAAGAAATTCTTAGTAAGGGGGAGGTCTGTACTGCCACTGCTGAAAGGGAAAAGAAAAATAAACAGGAAAATCGTTTTTCAGATTTTTTCCTATTTATTAACTAATACTTATTTCAAGATAATTCCCTCACATCTCTGGTTTACTTAATGTAATTAAGCATTATCAGTGTTACTAAGAAGGACTGCTTCTATGGCAAAAGGATATATGTCACCTTCAAGGTAGATGTCAGAATTTTTCAAGCTTTTGCTGATATGCATTTAATCCTGGCAATTCATTTTTCATACGTGCACAGGCAAATTCCATCACAGTGGAATTTGAAAGGGGCAGAAGTCATGTGGAAAAATACAAATTCTGAAATATCTTTTTAACAGTTGAATGGCCGACACCTGATTATGGGGAAGATGCTCTGGATTACTCAACCCATTCTGTGGTCCCATTGTCATTTCTAAGTCATCTCATGTCCGTTCGTTAGCATAAATTGCTTAGCACATCCGCTTTTTTTAAGATAGTAAAAATCATTTTGACAAGCATTCATTATTCTGAAATCACATATTAAACAGAGTAACATTTGCAAAAGTACCACAACTATTAATGGAGAAGAACTTATATGAGGTTTAGCCTTACTGTGCAGTGGGTAACAGAAGCATTAATAGGAAAAACCTAAGTGGAAACAGTTGACAAAATAAATTAAAGTGCAGCTCTCCTCTGAAAAGTGACTAAAAATGGCATCCTAGGGTCCCATGTTTATTATGTGTTACCGACCCCAGATCAGATTTTGCTCAGTATACAAATAAGAGGTGAAATTCTAGCTGGGCTAAATTCAATTGGAGTTTTTCAGATTACTTCAAGTGGGCCAGGATTTCATTTTCAAAGATTTTTTTTCTTCCTTTTTGAACAGCCTTTGGAGGTTTGACTTAGAGTATCACAAAGCTGGTTGAAATGTAAACCAGAAAAATCCTAAAAAATTTTGAAATTGTTTCCATTTTGTAAAGTTGAAAAGAGGCCAGCTTTTCAGTTCTGTGTTTTATGTCTGAAGATTTTGTGTACTATGTTTTTAATCAATGTTCTTATCAAAAATGTAACTGACATGTTTATGCATATTCTTTTTTTGCAAAAAACACAGTGTTTTGAAGAATGAAAATACAAATGATCATCTGGGCGTTGATCTTGATAATGCTTGTCAATGTAAATGTCAAATGGAAAAATTAGACTAAACACAAAATGTGGAAAAAAAACAGTCTTCCCTAATGAGGCTTATCTTAAGAAAAAGTCAGCTTTCCACAAAAAGGAAGAGGGAACTGCTTTCCAAAGCAGGAACTTGCTTTCCTCAAGTATTTTGAGCACCAGGCCCAGTTGTGGGGATGCTGCAGATTTCCTTCCCCGAAGCCCGTTGACTCTGTGCATTTTCGGGGGAAAATCTGGGTTATGGACAGCAAACCCACTCCTCTCCTCGCTGCACTGCAGCCATGGAGCAGGACGTTGGGAGGAAGTTTGCTTTGCTATTTCCCATGCTGTGCTCGTTCTGTGGTTAAAAAGAGACTCCAGACACCAGAGCTGTCAATCTGGCACTTTTCACTAGCACTTTAAAACAATTTCAAAATCCATTAAAAAAAATTACATCCCCAATCTGCTATATCTGAGCAGACAACAGCAAAGCTATATCAAGGGCTTTGACTGTAGGCAAGGCTGGTTCCTGCGAGCCAGGGCTGTGCGGATATTACATTTTATTTTTGATAGTGCAGGACCTCTCTGCTTCTGTCATGTCTAAGCTGTCTGTTTCCATCAGGGAGAGATCTTAGGAGCACAAAACACATGGGCAGCTTCTCGGCCCTGTTTCAAATTTCTGCAACACAATAAATCCGCTTGTTTTTATTTCTTCTTTCTGTAAACATTTCTCCGTCTAACATAGTAACTGCTGTTTATACAATGCAGTAAAAACACAGGTCAGAGCGCAATAAGATTATAGTCTTACTTCAATATGTCCAATCCATAATAAAATAAAACCTTACAAAATATCCAGAGGAACAGTTTGGGGTTCTCGATGTATTAATGTATGTCGTATGGGAGGGTTCTATTGGGGCATAATATTTTCCACAGCTGTCAGGACTTATTTAAAAGGCAATATCCTTTTTCTGGGATTTTATTTAGGTTCTGTTTATACCATGTGTAGGATTGTTAATCCCATGATGTATGACTCAGTGGTGTATGATTACTTGAGGGCAATATGTACAAAATGAGCTAAATATTTTGGGACAGATCCTTGGGATATGACACGCTGGGCTCCCAACTGAGGAGAGGGGGTGTGATAGGGAGGAAACAGAGAGGTAACTGCAAGTGGCTTTTGTACTGTGTGCCTAGCAGAGAGCAAAACCGCATCAATGCTGCTGTAATTTACTCACAGTTCCCCATGGCTCTGGCACGTTACTCTGCAGGGAACAGCTGAGGGCCAAATACTTCAGTCTTTTTTCTTTTTTTTCAAGGACTCTTAACCTCCCATCCTGACTCTGCTCCTTAAGGCACCTGTAACAGGAAAATCCCTTAGAAGCCGGGGACGTCGCCTTCCACGGGTGGATTGCATCACGGAGCGCAGGCGCAGGCTGAGAGAGCTTTATGAGTCTATTTGATGTGAAATATGAAATTCTTTGGTATGTCTTCATATTTAAAAAGTGTGAAAGTGGGGTTCGCTTCCCAGGCTGTGTGAATGTGCTAGGACGGGCTCTCTATCAGCTGTGAGGACTTTGCATGGAAAACTGAGGCATGCCTAAACTCACCGAACTAAATTTGTCCCCCGTGTAACTTCATTGGCCTTACATCAGGAATGTGCTTGGCCCAGTGACCCTGTACGTACTTATTCTTGCTGCTCAGTCGGGTTCTTTCCAAGTGAGTGGAAACGAAAGGAAACCATTAAGAGACTGTAAAGAATCCATGCTATTAGGCTGTTAATTTTCTCTTAGTTATTTAATATGTTTGGTAACTAAGTTATTTGGTTACCAAATTTTCAGGGACACCAACATCTTTTGTGCTTGCAACCCCTGCATGCTGCTGGAAATAGATCAAGTATTTAGAGATGAAACTTGTTAAAGTGCTGAATAAACAGAGCTTCATAAGTATTTAAATGCCTAGAGAAGCAGAGAGACTCCTAAGGGGATTTTTAAAAGTGCCCATATGCCTGACTCCCCCAAATTACAGGAGTGTGAGTGAGGAGGGGAGGAAGAGGTCAAATAAATGAGTAAGATGCCAAAGCAGGAAGATTTAACAGCTGAGATTCAGCTAAGTGTTTTTGCCCTTTGAATGCACCTAGTAGCCAGTTTTGTAGGCCATGGAGCAGGCCAAGCCTCTCTTGGAAGAGGAATTCAAAAGGAATTCTCAGTTGCCGAGTGCGTCACTAGGAAACATCAGTGTGAAACCGTGAAACCTTGGCTCTTCTCAAGCCTACCCTCATTTTGAGCCATTCTTTTCTGCTCTGGATGTGTTGCTATTCTTATGCAGTTAGCAACTGTATTAAATCACCAGGAGCTACCCACACCCAGGTTCAATGTTCAAGGTCTCCTACCAACAACTGGAGAGCAAGACATGTCTCACCACATCACACTGTGACACGGGGCTCACCTCTGCACACGGAGATGTCTAAGAAATTTTATTTCTTAAATATGTTTTTTTGTTTGTTTGTTTTTAAGTGCCTTAAGCAAGAAATAAGGTTCAGTTTTCACTGGGGCAGGCACAGACCTCAAGGTCATGTCTCTCAGCATCCAGTCCAGTAGGCTCCACAGAGCAGTCTGGCCAATTCAGGTGTCTCACTATGTAAGAGCATAATGCCACGACTTGACCAGCCTCCCTTTTTTGGTCTTGCAGAACTACCAGGTCCCCCACACTGTGGTTTAGGCTTATCCTATCACTAATGCTGGGTGGGGAACATGGCATGATGAACTCCACTGCTTTAAACATAAGCTGGTACAAAAAAGGGAGGAAGACAAATTTAAGTCAGATTCAGTTGCTTGATGACCTCATGACCAGCCTCAGCGACACAGACGAGTGGTACATGTGCCAAGATAAAGGCAGTTCTGCTTATCTGACTTGCATCTGCAGAGTTGATGCACAGAGCAATGGAAGGAGAAGAGAGGAGAGACCAGTAGATGAGAAGGACTCATTAAACTTGTGAAATACTGGAGAGGCTTCTTCATGGAAAGGCATGAGACCAGGATACTCAGCTATGTTATGTCAGCATGGAGGAGCTGGGAAGAATACATCCCTATTCTGGAGATGTATGGCATTTAGGCATCTTAGTCACTTAAAGCCAAGTTGAATAATATTTATATAATTATAATATAAAGATGGAGATGAAACTTGACTAGAAAGGAAAGATGGATGACAGCCAACTTCGTACAACTATTGTAGACCTTGTTTGTACACCTGCTGGATGAACATTTACTGGCAGTCTCTGCTTTTGTCCACCTCACTTAGCTGTGCTCGAGTCATACCTGCAGTCTGGGCAGCGTGCCTGAGGACGGTAACTGTATGCAGTGGGGATGAGGAAGATGAATACGAGAAAAGGTAAGGTGCTGAAGGGCACTCAGTCTCATGTTTGAGGAGCTGTAGACACAACCACTGCTTCACCAGCAATGCAAGTGCAATCTCAGGTATGTACTACTGTACTGACCGCTTGGATGGAAAACTTCTACTGGAGTGGACTGGATAACTGCAGGCTTCCCCAAAACCTTCAGTAGTCAATTTATTCAGCAGAGAAGTGGCCGTTAAGGGAAGTGGTATAGATTTTCTCATATAGGATGTTCAATGCTGTAGTATGCTGCCTGGGTTGCTACTGAATTGGCTGTTGGTGAAAAACTCAACCAGGCTCTGCATTCTCGGCCACTGGTTATCTATCCTGGCTGCTGCAAAAAGCTGGCTGGTCACACAGCGAGACTGTTTCCCTTCCTTATCACTAAAAGTTATGCTGTGCTAAAAGAAACCTGTAAAGCATAAAACTGTGCACAGTGTTACTTTTCCCATGTTTACACATTTGTTGGGAAAACCACGAGGAGACAGTGTGATTCCAGAGAGGGAATTCCTTGGGGATTCCAGAGATAGAATTTATCCTTATTCAGTAGCAGTGTGGCTCCTCAAAAATCAAGACAGTGACTTAAAAATAACACACGTCATTGATTTATTTCTAAATCCAGAGCTACTGCTGGCTGCCCTTCCATCCTGAATAGTGAACTCACTTCCAGTTTTTAAATTATGTCACCATGACATCTAAAATGTACATTTCTTGATTTAGAGGAGAAGGAATATTACTTCTTTTTTTTTAATTTTTCTTTTTTTTCTCTCTGACCACAAAGTAGGGCATTATGCAGTATAGGGAATACTGTGACACTGGGTCATTTCTAACATAGTGTACAGTCCACATAATAGTGCACAGTCCATAGTAGAAAAAAAGAGAGAAATCTTAGGTGCACTACGTAATCTGACAGACCTTTCCCATTTCTCATTTCTATGGGCCAAATATTGAAGATATTTATTAACTATGGATAAGATCCATGTTTATTTTTCAGTGCAGATAAAAGCTCCTGTCACATAGAAGGCCCTTCTGTTGGATACAGTACAAACCTCCCTTTTAATTTAAGGAAAGAACATTTACACCGTGTTCTCCAGGCAAACATCAGCTCACTCCACACATTCTCAGAGTTGACTAAAAGCAATGGGGTCAGATTAATTCAATGTTATGTCTATAGTAACTACTTTCCTAAAAATTAACAGAGCTTATTGGTGCTGCATTAGCCATAACTTCCAGTCAAGACAGGCCATGGCAGAGAAAACTTGCGTTTCTCCAGAGTAAGTTAAAATTATTCAGAGCTCTGTCAGACCAAGTTCACATGCAGACAAGCACCATAAGTTATTTGCAAAAACTGGTACTTTAAGTATATGAAACATGCAGGATTTTGTGCTGTGAGTTAGTATCCTTTACACACATAACAGGCTGAAAATATTCTGAAGCCAGAAAGGTCTCTGGTAGGAATCTGTAGAAAGCAAAAGTTCGTCATCCTATCTTGCTGCGAGGACTATTGGAGGATGAACAGCACACCAGACTGGCATCTAGTGCTGCTAATTCTTGTAAGTTTGTGATTTGTAAGACTCATGGACCTTTGAAGTGTTCTATCTCTTAAAAAAAGTTTTCTGCAAAGAAAACTTCCCCATAGCCCTGATTGTCCTTCCTGCTTTCCATGAGCTGATTTACTTTTTATGAGGAACTTGCCTGGAGAGCTGGTTGTGGAAACTGGCATGAATAACAACGTGTTAGGCCCAGCCAGGAGAGGGAGCTTTCAACTTTCTGCATTATGGAGCACTTGAGAATGCAAATTAAACTCCCATGTTTGTATTTCTGAGGGGAAGAGGTTCCATGCTGAGTATGGTGTGCAATAGCCATGGCTTTCCTCTAATTCTCAATATTTGTGATAAGCTTTGGCTGCATGTAAATAACTCGTGCACATCAAAACACTGTTATCCAGTAGAGCCTTTTTCTTGCCTTTCTATATCATTGTCAAGTTTATTTTGCACACTCCCCTTCTCTTTAGTTAACACCCTTCCAGACATACTATTTTCCTGCTCTATAATTATCAAGCTTTTGTAAAGCTAAATTGGCAGACACTAAATGGTAATTCTGGCACTTTTAGCCTAACTGGGGATAACTACATTATGAGAAGATGGTCAGTGTCAAATGAGCTTTTTTCTCCTAAAAGATAATAGGTAGGTACTTCAATCATTTTTTGACAATTCAACATTTCTTTATCTTTGTGAATATTTATTTCCACAAGCTATTACCAATAAACAGGAGAAGCATCTCCTGAGCTATTTCATTATTAAACTTATTTCGTTATTATGAAACAGCTTTAGAATGTATGGGCAATACAGGCAGCTTTCTGAGTTAGTATCATTTAGCACATCCAGCAGGACCTTTACCCTTCATCTCCCTGTGAACCAGGACCAGACCCTGCTGGACAGCTTGCCAATGACCAAAGGGATCACTAAAGAGCTTAACTGCCAAAACAGAGAAATCAGAGGCTTCTTGTGCTGCTCAAAAAAACCAAAAGTACTTTAAAATCCAGAGCTACCATCCTAGGATTTCACGCTTTGAAAAATATTTCATATCTTTTGTGACTTACGAACTTGAAAAGGCATACAAGTTGTGTCAAATGTTAAAAACATAACACTGTGTGGTGACAAATGTACCCAGATCATGGGGCTGTATCCCCTGCCAGGACTGCCCAGGTGACTTGTGTGACGTGGGTGCCACTGCGGCATAGAGGACATGGTGAAGCAGACCTCCTTGACTGCCCATACTGCCTACCCCACTAGGCAGCTGGCCTTCTTTCTCTGCTGCTCCCCAAGCTACATAGCCACAGATGAAAGGTATGGCAGGAAGCTTCTGTATTCTTTTGGGGGTTTATTAGTGCAGTACTCAGTGAGGCTCCACAGACTTGAAAGCCTGGAGGAGTGGAGCCAGTCAAGACCTTGTAACCTGACTGGCAAAGCCACCATATCTCCCCCTGGACCAACAGAACAGATTTAAGTTCTTCCAGAAACCGTTTGTGACACTACAATGGCTGTCAGTACCCAAGGAATTTCTTGCTCCTCACAAGTCTCTATTCTTGCCTCAAGTCAGCTTTGAAATCCCATCAATGAAGGGGAAGATACTTCAGGAATCCAAAATGCTTTTGATGCACTTTCATTTTGATGCTGTGCTAGTGTCTAGGGCAGGACAAGAAACACAGAACTCAATGCTTTTACAGAGTTTTATACCAAGGTTTCAATCTACACATGTGTTTGTACCTCTCTTAAAGAGTTGCTTATTCCATCTCCAAATTTCTGCATAATCCATCCATCCATTACACTCGATACCAAATGTTTTGCCTTGTCATCTCCTTGTAAATAGAGAGTGTCAAACCCATGGGCAGCTCATAGGACACAGCTAGTGAAATAGTTTAATCTTCCCAGCGGAGCAGTTAAATAAACCATCCCAACTAGCCAGTCAACTCCTAGCCACACACTTAATCAGCACGGCTGGGACAAGGACACTTGTGATACACATGGACTGGGAAAAGGAATGACATACATGCTGGAGCTGGGCCTGGTCATGGGCTGGAAGTTCATGTCTTTGGCAGCTGTGTTCTCAGGAATCCAACTGTGAGACTGCCTGAGAGAAGTGACCTGGAATACTGGGGAGATATGAAAAAGTCTATGATGGACTCTCCTGGTGACTGATTTGAGGAAGTGAAATCCTCTGGGCTGAGTTCAACTGGACTTATGTTAATTTTACTTCTGGCTGCAGTCTTAAGCAAGATTCCTGCCTACCAAAATGAGAAAAAAAAAGTTGTCCATGAAAAGGACAACCACTTTTTTGTAGATAATTTTGTAGTATTGTTCAAAATGTATTGCACTGCATTGAAGACTTCCATGTGCCTCTTACAAATTCTGAATAGAAGGTCCTAGATACTGAAGATCCTTCTTCTCCCGGATTTTGAGTAAGTTTTTTTCCTGGGTGCTATCTCTTTAATTCTCCTTCAAACAGAATAACTCTCAAAAAAAAAATCTATAGTGACAATATTCAAAATGGATAACAAGCCTAGAATTTAATTAAAAATCATTTATTTCAGTCCTTCTGTGCATAAGACAAATTCTTAAAGATTTTGTACAGAAGTCTGGAGATTTGATAGAGAAAAGAATGGCACTTACTTCTTAGCACTGCAAAGTGCAATGATACTTTTTTTTTTTTGCTGCTGTCCTCAATGCTTAAAGGTAGACAAAAACCTGGACTAGACCAATAGTGAGGAACAATACTTATTTTCCTGTGTTTCTGGTAAAAGTGCAGTAATTATTTATTTTCTTTTCTTATACAATATACAATACTATATATATACACAGTACTCTCTCTCTATATATAATTATATATAGCATATATATAATACAATATATATAAATGCATAGTATATGCTATTATATATAATCTGTATTTTATATAATTTATAAATATGTATATGTTTTTATTTGCCTTATCAAAACAGCCCTTCTTGGAAGAGGAAACAGCAAAAAAAACATTCTTCCTAATGCACTTCAAGCACGGTTCCCTACTTAATTATAAATAAGACTTAATTAGAGGAGATAATGCTAATATAGTTAAGTCAATGTACAAAGTCACAACTGTATTCAATAGAAACCTTTGGCTTGGAGGTGTGACTGGATCCATAGAGGGAAGCAGCATCTCAGAGTCTAGGAATTCAGCATAGTAACCAGTGTTCAGCAACTCAAGGAACTGCACCAGAAGTGTGAAAATAGCAGCATTGAGTCTGCCACTGAATGGACTTGAACTGCTTCTTCGTTCATGCTCAGCCACACTTTTCTGCTCCTGTTAATGCCAGGACTTTAGAAGGGGTGAGGTCAGTTGATCAGGGAGTTGATCTGGCTGACAATTAGACTTATGGGAAAGGACAGGTATATCTAGCACAAGGAGCAGGAAACGTCTCTGGTGTGAAAAGGAGGGGTGGCTAGCTGGAAAATTACAGCCATGAATTTCACATGGAAATTCCCATTTAAAATATCTGCTCTATGAGTATTTAATGTTGTGCATTGGCAGAATATTCTGTTAGCAGAGAATAAATTTACTCCGGAATTCTCCTGTCTCATTCTACCATAAAATAAGTATTTTAAAATTCCCAAACACCTAAACACAAATGTATTTCTTCGAGGAGTGAAGTCTTTTGGGAATTCATAATATATGTTCTTGTATTCTGGGTTCTGATATTTATTTTAACTTTCTGGAAAGAAAGAAAGAAAGAAAGAAAGAAAGAAAGAAAGAAAGAAAGAAAGAAAGAAAGAAAGAAAGAAA
>JAVCKT010026534.1:17630-28415 GCA_032273925.1 Rhynchotus rufescens | reverse complement strand
CACCCAGAGCACGGGGCACAGGGCGGCATCCAGGTGGGTTTGGAAGATCTCCAGAGAAGGAGACTCCACAGCCTCCCCGGGCAGCCTGTGCCAGGGCTCTGTCACCTGCACAGTGAGAAGTTTCTCACATGGAGATGGAATTTCCTGTGCTGCAACTTACAGAAGTCCAAGAGCATAAAAACTGACAACTATAGAATAAAAATATATTTATAACAAATAGGTGACCAGGTACTTGTTCTAAAAATGAGGGCTTCATCAAACTACATGGTCTCATGTGAAATCATCATGTTTGGGGTGAAAGATGAGAGCTGTTCAACATGCTATTGCTTTTCCCTCATAACAAAGAGAAGCTGCCCTCCACCTCAGCACCACTCAGCTTTCTACTGCTCCACCCACAGCAAAGTCAGGGTGATGCTGGTACCCTCAGCTAGGGAACCCAAATCCTGACAACAGTGACAAAGGCTTCAGCTTCTCAGAAAGTTCCCAGGCCAGGTAGGCTCCGTGCCTTGTTAGAAATACAACACAAAATGAGATTCAACATCTCTAATGGACCTTTCCTGGGGAGGATGAACTTCTCATCTCATTTTTACTTTTTTTTTTCATTCTGTGAAAGTCCACAGAGTGAAAAAAGATCTCAAGCTAGGTCCCTATACTATGTCTGAAATATAACTTTTAGAAGTATTTTTTCCCTATTTGTCAAGATTTTTAATGCTTTGTGGTTTCCCATTGCTTGTAATGTGGGTTGTAATGTGGGTCACATGTTTCTGTTGCGAGAGTGGGAAGGTGAGCAAGGAATCCGCACCTCAGCCAGCTACAGCAATGGTTTCAGAAGCCGTTAGAAGTCCATAAGCTCTACCAAACCTTTGAATTTTCTTGAGCAAAGGTGTGCTTCAGTAGATACTTGCACTACTTACTGAATTAGGACCTGGATAAGCACCAAAATTCTCTCATTTTAATGAGGAAAGTTTATAGTTATGTAGTGACTTGGCCATGACTTGGCCTCCTGGGTGCCATCTTCATGTAAAGCAAAAATTATGTCATTGAGCTCCTGACACGTTTGGAGTCAATGGGAGTTTCATCTTTAGCTTCAGAGTCAAGGTCTCAAATCTTTTTCAGTTCATTCTGCACCCTTGTCTGGGCAAATCGCTTAAACCATTTAACAAATTACACCTCTTGAAAACGCTGCTTATTTCTTGCTGCCTCTGTTTTCCTCTCTGTGTAATAGGCATAATAATACTCAGAGTTTATGAACCATCATTAGCATGTTTCAAATGTGATCCTGAGATAACAGTGCAACAGGTGCAATACTGACCTAGGGGTTGCAAATCCATAGCATACAGAGAGGAGTTGCAAGCCCAATGGTGGTCCAAATGGCAAATTAGTTCTCACAAGTGAAAACTGCAACACAAATTCAGAAGTGCTCTAGAAAGTCACATCATGAACTTGATAGGGAAACCAGAAGCATCATCAGCTTTGCTAGATGCAGAAAGGCTAAAAAAGTATGCTGGCACATATATGTTGAGTGGATATGCTTCCACTCAAAGCTAAAATGCAAAATCTCACAGAACTATTTTAATTTGTTGTTGTTTTTTTAATTGTTGTATTTTGAGTCTCCCATAAGAACAGAAAAGCTCCAGAAAACTCTATCAATACCAGCAATTTACTCAATTACATTTTAATTCAATATATGCTAAGAGACTAGAACGCGATTTAAAAAAAAATTTTCCCTAAAAAGCCTTAACAGACTCAAACCTGTTATCCGCCATGGGTATATATGATCTAAATAATAACAATAATAAACCTCCGGGACATATTGTGAGGACTAGATTGTCTACAAACTGCTCTACTTGGAAAACTTTCTGGCAGGTGGCCATAATCCTTCTAGAAAGGGTCGGGGCAGGATCAACAAAGCCTCACAGAGTAAGGTGCTCATCTTTTATTGGATTTACATGGTAATTATCTAAGTACAAAACTATGGCGTCTTGCGTTAACTTTAAACTCAACATTAGAAAGTTGAGCTTTTGTTTCCTGATGCCAAGCCTAATCTACACACTTTACTTGTAATCATTTTATTATTTTTTTCAAATCAACAGTAAATTAACATTACCTTCAACTTTTATAAGGCCTAGTAGTTCTTCCTGGGCTTTTGGCTCTTTCTTTGCCCTAAATATATATATATATATATTTTTTTTTTCAGAAACACTCTGTGTTCTGGTAAATATTTTTTCTTAGGGCAGTAAAAATAAAATGTGCCCCCCTGCAAGATATTCATTTGTCACATATAATATATGCTCACATAGGATTTGTTCCTTAAAATAAATACTGAAGCCTTTGAGAAAACCCCTTGTGCAGGATCTGTAAAGAAAAAAACGAAGCACCGAATAAATGGAAGTGGTGGTTAACTTCAGCCTGAGCGCCGTTGGTATTCCCTGTGAGTAGTGTAACAGACTGGGGCTTTTTACTGGCCTCTATTGTGTCTGTTGAACTGTTGCTCTGTCTTTAGTAAAATCTCAAGCAGCAGAAATCTTCTATTAAAACCACCTGCACGGCTTTGTCAGCTGAGCTCTATGCTGTCAAATAACTTAGCTTCTTAAGCCAATACAAGTCATTAAGAAGAAGGTGAATTAGAGATTTAGACGTTGCCGATAGTAACTATCTATGATCAATTGATATCTTCCTCTGATAAAGTGGCGTTCCACGGCCGGCCCTCTCTTTGCCGCATCCATCTCGGCCTCCGCCACTGGATCTAATTATGACTGAGGAATACCAGGCCCTCGCCAGCGCTGAAAGGCCATCAGTAGGCCTATCCATTAATAACTCTCCTGTGCGCTGTACATTGTAATTGTCAGACTGCAATTTACAGTAATCCTCCAATGCAAAAACTTAAATAGCTGCAGCTGATTTGAAATTCATACAACCAGTTGAAAGAGAGAAAAACAAGATGCACGGGTTAAAAGGCCAAATTGTGCAAGTGTGTGCGCTGAGTGACAGACATTTTAGTACTAGCCTGGGACCATATTTTAAAAGGTCACTGAAAACTTTTGGCTTGGGCCCTCTGACAAACAATGAACTTTCCATATATTTATTTGCCATCTCTTTGTTTTTACAGCAAGCAGAATAAATGAGTTAAATGACGTTGTGCGGGTCTGCACATTGTCAGCACAGGTTATAAGTCATTATTAAACTCCATCAAATCAGACCAAACCCGGTCTAGGCAATGAGACTAAAAGTTATTTGCATTCCTTCTGTCATAAAAAATCATATCCCCTTACCCAAGACTTTCGTTTCTTTATTAAATGCAGCCACAAGAGTATTTCAGGTCTGGCAATGTGAGCTCAGGAAAACCTACTCTGTATAACTCAGTGTAACAGCTTAGAACCGATTCCACTAAAATGTCCCAGTTGAGTGTATCTGGGCACTCAATCAAGACACACATATTACTTTTAAATAAGATTAGCCTTTATATTTTGCTGCTTAAGTTAAAACTTTTCATGTCATTCTCTCATTTTATGTAAACTCCAACATAATTCTGTTTTAGAGAATACTTCAAACAAATTAAAACCCTCAACTTGAACGTGTCTAGCAAAACTTGCCTAATGGCATAGCAAGCTGTTTGGTGACACTAAAACACTTTTAAATAAGATGAATTTTCCCTGCGTTGCCCTGGCTTTGTAATTACTGCTGCTGAACAGCATACGCCTTTGGTTCCAATGGCAAAAGCAGCGGCTTGTGTTCTGAAACTTATTTGACAAATAACTTACAAGTGACCTGCAACATCTGTTTAAAAAATTGTCCTTCGGTATCTGCCTCAAGTCGAGCTCCGCATTAATTATGAAATGCAAACATATCGTCTGGGGCCAAGCAGCCTTTACACATACACAAGTGATGGCGCGAGGAGGGGGAGAACCGCACACACGTCCCTTCTACAAGGCAAGTGGAAATAAAACCTTTAAGCAACGTCCGTCTGAGCTACCAGCTCACAGCGCTGCACCGGCGGGGTCGGGGCCGCGTGTCGAGGTGTCCTCTGGAGCTGTGGGAGAAATGTCTCCAAAACGCCCGCCCCGAGCGCCGCGTGCCCGGAGGGTCCCAGCAACCTGTACAGAGACGCGTGAGTCACAACAACCCGCAGGGCTGCAAACGCCTGCGCGAGTGCAGCGAGCAAGCGGCGCCAAGCCCCAAAGAGCTCTCGCAACGGGCATTAATACAACCAGAGTCACAGAATTCACATTTCTCGCATCCTATAGTGATTGAGAAGATGTGTTCTTCAATCACTACGTTTTAAAGCCTCTATTTAACAATCTTTCTGAATTGTTCTGCTCTACTGCTCGGTGTAAAGGCAGCTCAGGATGAGACTCAGCTTGTGGCACAAAGGCAGATGCAATAATGGCATAGATTTCTTCTCTCTTCTTTGAAAAAGGGGAACATTTTTTCAAGATCTTATAAGCCTTGTTTTATAAAGAAGTCAGTAAAAAATACAAATAAGAAATTCTGGCCTAATGTAGTCCCAAATAACATTATGTTGGATCTGATTTGGAAACTATCAAGCAAGATTTGATTCAAATAACATATGCAGTACAAATATCCCTTCACATCAATAAATATTAATAGTATAACTGTTGAATATAAACTTTTAGAGAACTATATCATCATCGGATTCAAAATAAACTGCTTCTAACATATATGAAAGCAAACATAAAATACTATTGGTGACACTAAAGTTTCTGATTTGTGCTACTTTAAAAGATACCTGCTATAACAGATCAAAGACTGATCTAAAAGAGTTTCTTCTCTGCACTATTTTTGCATTTACCTTGTTATATAATGGACTTAATTGACAGCCAAGCTCAATCATTAAGTGATAATTTTTCTGCAGCTAATTGTAGTATATTGGAGTTCAGGAAGGAATATTATTAAACTGTCCTATAATTCATATTTTGGGTGAAAAACTGGGACTTGAAAAACACCTGCCCAAACAATTCATAAACACACTGCATAGCAAATACCTACGGTAATTCATTGGATTTACAACCGTCACATTATATTAAACATACAGTATCAAAATTTATCACCCATTACCCATTATCCTGTTTTAATAATATCTTGTACTTGTACAATAGCACCTTCTTTCCCAAAGGATCCTGACGCGCTTTAAAATCACACGTACAGGAATTGCTTCATTCACGGTGGAAATACAGCTGCCCCTGGGGTGGAGCGCGGGCGCGCAGAGCAGAGCCCCTGTCCACAGCGGCCATAAACACTGACGGAGCAGAGAGATGGCCTGGGACAGCGAGCGGAGAAAGTTATGCCTGCATCTCAAGAGCGTGATATGAAAAACACAACCCTGGTTACAGGCTCGGAGCTGTGCAGCCAGCCCCACCGGGACGTGCACCGACCGGAGACACCCTCGCAGTAGCTGTCACCAGGCCCTTCTGATTGAAGCAAAAAAATGCATTTGCTTTGATTGGAGCGGCATAACCCACCACACGGTCTGTCCCCGCCGCTGTCACGTTGAATCCTCCCGATTCCGAGAAGATGATCCCACCTGCACTTCCAGGAAACCAAAGGACAATGTGGTGGCGTGGCCAACTGACTGGGGATCTGTGTGGCAGATAGCCCAGCAAAACTGTCCAAAAATAACAAAATGTTATAGAAGAAATCAGGCAAATGTGTAGATTTATGGTTAGGCCATTGATCCGTTTAGAACTTGGCCATCAAAGACCACTCTTACATAGACTGTTGAAAAATGTTCTTGTTCCTGGGTTGATTGTAATCACAGCTTCCATCTACTTCTTCAAACTCGCTGCGTACGGGAGCCAGAATAACCTCCTGTGGCTTCAAGTCAGCCCTGAATCTCTTCAGTCTGGCTTTGCTGAGAAACTTCTCAGAACCTCTTTGATCATGGTGAGGTGTCCATTTCTTCTGGGCACTTGGTTAGATTTAGCTTTGCAAGAGGATCAGCCTGTAGTTAAAAAGCTTAAAGCTGTCCACTGAAAATAACTACAAATGGACTCAGTCCAGTCTAGCAGTCCGGCCTGCTAGACTTCAAACAGATGACTGTTAGGCTAAGCTGCAATTGCTTCTCTCTAGTTTGAGCCACATAATTTGGGTGAAGGCTCAGGGCAGAGTTGCTTTTTTAGAAAAGATAGAGGATTATGCCAGTGTAGGGAATGCCAAAACATACCCTCCAATGTGAGCCCTCATGATGAGGGGCAAATCATTAAAGGATTTGAAGATGAGCAATGCCAGAAAAGTGCAACTGGACTCCTATCTCTGACAGCAAAAACACAGTTCTCAGCCTATCAAGTACAATATTTACCATGCTCACTGTGAACTGGCTGGCATTTTGCTGATGTTTAACCAACCACAGAAACTGTGCTTTGGCTGTTACACAATGCACAGGCCACAGCTCTTCTCACGAGTTTCTTGGCAGCAGATTTGCTTGGGATAAGGCAGAGTTTTCACTACTATAGTTAGGGCTTGGAGTCCACACAAAGGTGGCCTTGCACAAAGACGTCACAAGCAACCTGGGAAGAGGCAATGTTCAGGGCAATATGACCGCTGGACAAGACATGTTCTGGACTTCAGAGGACTAAGTTACATCTTTAGGGTCAATTGAAGCTTGCAGTGTGCTAGAGATGATGAGAACTACTGAGAAACTCCTGCAGTAACCTGATGGCTGAGCTCTGTCTCTCCGGTTTTCGCAAGACTCCTTCAGCTGGCTTCCTTCTTCCAACTCTCTCCTACTTAAAGCTAAGTGAACTTTGGCTCTGCATGTTTCCACTATGGTCTGTCCCTTCTGCATGAGGTTCACCTCTCTCTGGGTAGCTGATTTATGAGCTGAGTTGCCCAGGTCTGTTCCCTTTCCTCCTTGTATTTAAGCTGTCTCCGAGTCTTGGCACTTCTTACTTAATACTTCCAGCCTACAGCCTCCTCTGTTGATATTCCTCAAGCTTTTGTGAATTGTTCCTTGCCTCAGTCTCACTGCCATGTCCAAGATCCCTAACACACATCAACCTACTGCATCCTATACAAAAAACAGCTCCTATGTAACTCATACAGGTTATATACTATTGTTTTTGTTGTTGTAACTGATGGGATGTATATAACTGCTACATTAAGTAACTATTCACATTAGCTAAATTGCCAAAATCCCAACATTACTTTTCCCTGAACCCTCTACAGGGGTTGCTGTTTGGTTCTTTTACGCTAAGTAGCTTGTAACCCAAGATGAAATAAAATTAGGAGCTCCCTTGCAATGGCACATCCAAGGCCTGGGCAGTTAATTCAGCTCTGCAAGGCAGGTCAGGAAGGTCTCAATCCCCAACAGCCTCTGCCTTTCCTTGTCTCCTAGGGGAACTGGGTCTCTTCAGGACCCAAGCTCTCCATGGGAAGTACTCACATGCAAAAACCTATTTAACTGATAGAATCCACAGAAAAAGCATCTTTTTAGCGCCCAACAAATGACTTTGGCCAGAGACAAAACAGCTGCTATGTTCCTTAGGCATCATGGACCCCTTGCTGTCTCCATCGCCAGCAAGGATGTTGTTGGAGCGAAGCCTTGGAGAACTTTTGCCCTTGTTTAAGTGAGTTTTTTGACTGGCATGCAGGGCCCTGCCAGCAATCGGCCAGACAGTGAGAATGGTCTCCTATGGCTGCCCAAGCCACATTTATTTATATAATGAGATCTGCTTTGCCTGGAGCATGTGTAATTAGGTAAAGTTGAGAGGAAGGTGATGAGTGTTGCTGGCAGGAATATAATTCCCTGCTATTTCAGTTAAAATCACTCTGAAAGCAGTAATTTCTTAACCTCAAATCTGTGCTTCAAAATTATTATTAATTACTATGGATGCATGAGAATAGGGCAGATCTTAGCAGTCAAAATACTGATATTCTACTGAATTCAGAGACAGTTTCGTACTGAAACTGGAAGCTGAACAGCATGGAAGCAAAAATGATGGGGGCAGGTTATTTCTTCTGCCTATGTACACATATGAAAGTTATTTTCTTTAAGGGATGTAGAGTTGAGGAATGGACTGATGATGTTGCACTCCCTTCATGTAACTCAGTGCTTCAGAGTCAGGTAAATCCCCAGATGTAGCATGAATTCATAACATACACTGAGATAACTGCACTGGCCCAGACAGATGGGTGTGATCCTGCCTGGATGAACCAGTGTCTCCAGCTAAGAGAAAGGTCTTCTCCTCTTTGTCCCATCACTTCGCTTTAGTGGAATATTTCCAGCATTTAGCTACAAATTGGGATTCATCAGTCCAAGTGAGAATCAGCCCCTCAGGAAAGGCCATTTCCTCATTTGAGTCACCTGACTTTATAATGGCCATTAAGATAAGCTTAGTGTGCCCTGTAGGTGCTGAAATGTCTACACTGACCCAAACGTAGCTCTCAGCAGGGTGCAGATCTCAAGTCACCTGCAGAATCATTGGTGTTAATAAAAGCTCTGAGGAAGGTGGGCTGTGCTCCTCACCTCTAAATCTCTCCCACCGTCCACAAGAAAATGGAACAAATGGGTGGATATTCACAAAATAAATTATCTCAAAGTATGAGAGTCAGCCAATATGATACACTCTGAAATGAAGGGCCTGAAGAATAAAAACAAAATGTGACAAGTTGCCTTTGCAGAGTGCTTAGCTTTTATTTAAAATCTGGAATTTACATTTATTGTATGTGAAGGACTTCTGTATTAAGCTATAATGCAGTCAAATCACAGAGCCCAAGTGGATGTCTTCCCAGTGGCTCTAGTGGGACCTGGACTGGAACCCAAAACTACAGGAAATTTTCAAGTTAACAGAGGAATATTGCTTCAATTTAAGAGTTACCAAGGGGTTTCCAGTAAGAGTATAAGCCAGGTAAGTGGAAGATGATTTAACTACAAAGTAAAATATAGTGTTTTCATAACATTGTGAAGGCCCTTGGTTATTTTACGCACCAGACGGTGAATTCATATTATACCATAAAGATGGATAGAGTCATAGGTAAGAGAAAAATATTAATTCACATGTCAATATTACCTGTGTCCATCAACATCAAGATTTTCTCGAAGGAGCAAGTCCTGCACCTGCACCTTAGCAGCAGAGCTAGGGGAAGCTCAGCCAAACACCAGCTCTGCTCTTGCATGATCTTGGACTCAAAGTTACAAGCTCTTTGTAGGAAGAGCTTATTCAAGAACTTAATTCTTTTCAAGTTTTAATCAAATTCCTTTTTCAGTGTACGGTTTTATTTAAGAATTGCAGCTATAGCTATGTTAGCTGTATTATAAAACATGTATAGGTATTACAAAACATACATATAGATATGTATATAAATACACATACCATATGTAAAAATATATTATAAAACACATGTATTTTTGCATTAAGGAGTATGAGGAACCAGTATCTGTAACCTTTTTTTTAGACAGATGCAGAAGGTCCCTTCCAATTACTACAGACTGACCACTAAGGTTTGTCAGGGTGATATATAATGCATGTTTGTATCTTGATGTTAGCTTCAGGACCCACAAGGTTCAGGGAACTGATTAGAAAAGTAGTGTCTTCATTTGTCAGATTTGAAAATGGCCAATCTTTAGATTTGCAAACCATGGTGGCCTTCTGTGTCTCAGAGTTCCTCAGGTGCTCTCATAGCGACAAGCAGTAGAGCCAGCTCCTCTGCAGGCAGATTTGTGTTTTTGGGAGGGGGCAAGGGGTGCACTTTCTTTAGAACTTTGGGTTGGAAGTTTGGAACTTCAGGTCCACTCCATCGTGCACAGTGGATCAGTTCCTTTGAGACTCAAGTTTGGACTCAAGTTTTCTCCTCCAGAATGAAGATTATTTTCAAGCTCCCTTTCCTGCAGAATTCTTTATTTTCAGGCTCAATTTCCCACGGAAATTTCTGCAAATAGTTTATTGATTTGACTAACTTATCAGACCACGAGCAGCAGCGCCCTCATTCCTTACTGGCCTACATGCTGTAGCTTTAAGTGCCTTATCTATCAGGAGCACTGCAAAAGTGGATCCAAAAGGGGTGGGGGAACCTAGAAAGTCAATAAAACAAACAAACAACAGCCCATACATTTTCCTCTGGATTCTCGGCTGAGAATTGTTTGCTTCACTACAGCCGAGACAAAGCCAAGCTAAAGCTGTTGCAAGTCCAGGGCAATCGGGCCCTCTTCTAAATGAGAAGTGCAACATCTATTAGCAGTTCAGCAGGCTCTCCTCTTGAATCTAAGAAAATGTGGAGCCAGGAGAAAACATTCATTGCAAACACTGAGAAAGAGACTGCACTGGGACGCTTTCCAGAACGAACAAACCTTGATCTGCTGGGCAGGTCTTTGCTCCTTAAAGCGCTGACCAGTGACACTGGTGCAAGTCAGAAAATTTTTAATATTCAGCATAAGCAAAATACTAAGGTAAAACATAGAAGAAATACTTAAAAACAATTTTATTTATTTGGGAACCAGTAGCAAAAAACAACAAAGGTTATACTTAAAAACATGTGCTAATCCTGCAGTCAGGCCCATGTTTCTGAAGCCCTGTGGTCTGGGGCCTCCCAGCCTCAGTAGGACCTTTTGCAGGTATAATGGCCAACAGAAATGAAATTGCAGCACACAGGCCACTCTTAACTCATATGTCTCTTAGGATTGGTTTCACATAGCTATGAAGAGAGTCCATTCATCAGAGGAAGGAGGCAAGTAGGCTTGTGTTGGGGCTCCCTCGCATCAGGCTTGTACTGGAACAAGACTAATATATACAGCTTTCCTAATTTTCTTAGTCATTAAGACTGAAAAGTAAA
>JAVCKT010026533.1:0-13294 GCA_032273925.1 Rhynchotus rufescens | reverse complement strand
TTCCTTCCTTCCTTCCTTCCTTCCTTCCTTCCTTCCTTCTAGAAAAAGCAAATGTTTCATTTCAGAAGAACATTTTACTTATTTTTCAAAGTCTATTATGATCGCTGCATTGGCCATGCTGCAGTTGTTTCTTAAAGCTAGGTAGCTAAATTGGGCTAATGGAGAAAAGGATTAATATCCCCTGTGTTATCTAAGTATTGCAAAATAGCTCAATCCAGAATGTTCATGTTTGTGAAAGAGTGTTTGTGGTTATGAGTCAGTAAAGAAAATTATTTTTCTAGTTCTACATTGGCGAAAAATGTAGAAGAAAAATGAAGAATATATGATAGGAACACATTATGGAAACATATAACTTGAATTCTTTATGGTGGTATTTTCATTAACTTTTGCTCCTCTAAGTATACGGATTTGTGTGTGATTACATCTTTTCTTATACATATGGAATGTACTATGTCTAATAATGTACTGATTGAATAAAAGGTAGATAAAGCACTTACTTTATGTCTCATCGGGTAAGTGTTCAAGTGATTAATCAATGACAGAGCAAAAAAAACTACACAGAAATATTTTTGTTTTGCTTCTGATTTCCAAAAAGTTCATCAACTCAGTTTTCACTTTGCAGAATGTCATAAATCACAACATAGCTCATCTTGTAAAGGAAAAAAAATCGCCTTCCAAACATGTTCCTTGTTTTCCTGTGTAATTAACACCTCGTTCGCAGTTGTGTCTGCCCATCAAAGCCCTGCCTTCTTTCCCTTGACACTTCCTTGATACTTTGTTTAGACTGTTGTGATTTTAAGTGTCATCCTCAGTATACTTTAAATAAATCCAAACAGGAAAAGGAAGATGTTTCGAAAAGTCAACAGCACGGCTCTTGATAACTCATGGGTACTATTTAAAAAGTATGAAACAATTTGTATTTTTTTTATTACTTAGATCAGTAAATATCAGGCTGTTCTTCATTGCTCCTAATGTAAGTTTACTACTTTTCAAAAAATCTAGAGGCTTTGATCTCCACCTTGGTTTCTGGATTGCAGATCGGTCCAAAGAGGCACATCTCGATTTGGGGAATTATAATCTAAGTAGGAATTTGGCATGAAGAACTAAGGCCTAAAGCCGGGTATCCTGAAGTTTCACACGTGTTTATTTTGGCAGCACTGCTGGCCAACAGCAGACCCTCTTTCCTCATGTCTCTCCCAGGGCAGTTACGCAGCAAACTGAACAGAGGAACCCATCGAAGATAAAAGAAACTTTTCTTCTCCAGGGGTTATCCCTAACCCCAAACGCTTTCCTGCTGGGGCTGACCACAAGCAACATGGATAGCATGGATTTGTGCCATGAAGGGCGCGCCATGGCCAAGCATGAGGGCCTGCTCGGAGGGGCAGCGTGGCCTTGACGCCAGCCTAGGCACTGGGCCCCGCGGGCTGCCTCTGAAAGCTTGGCCTGTGCTGCACCTCTATAAGCTCCGCATGTGCAGCCACCAACAGGATTAAACAGCTCAGCACATAACATGTGTCTCAGCTAGTTAAGACCCAGGAATTTGGCACTCCAAATATGCTGAGTTGTTTTATTTTTTATTTTTTTATTTTTTTTTATGTGGCCCTTAAAACATACCTGTGGATAAAACATACCACTGTGGACCTTCCCAAAGTGGTGGAAGGGCTTAAGGGCTTCAAATCCCCATCTCCTGTTTCTCAGGAGGCTCCCGACACGCAAGGCATGAGCAAGAGGGGTTTTCCAACCTTAGTTTTGTCATGTGGTTTATATAGAATATAGTTTAAGATCACGGAAAAGCAGAGCGAGGATGGTTTTCTAGAGATCAGAAAATCTCTAGATTTTATCCCCTGTACAGACCAAGGCTGGATTTCCCCTTTATGCTCCTTACAGTACTTCTGAGGTTTGTGTGCGATTACCATTTGGTAAGATGCAGAGGTAGGCTTTACCTAAGGGATGTGAGCTGTCAGCCAGCATATGTTTTTTTTAACTTTATAAGACAAGTTTTCACTAGGGCTTTCCTCTAACGTATTTTATTAATTTAGCTTTGTCGTATGCAAAGGCAAAATTCAATCTTTATGGATAACAGTATTTTTTTTTTACCATGGCGCCTAGATAATAGCTGTTCCCGGCTATTGTTTCTAAAAATGTGCTTCAGATCTCATTTTGGCAATGAAGATTATTTAGAATAAAGAATATTCAAATGTAGTTTTGTTAGATATCATCAAGATGTTCTGTATGTTACAGCCCTATCAATATGCATTCACTTTGAGACATGGCTTTAAACCATGACAATCAATGCTACAGTGATGCAAATATACTACTTGTTGTAATTATTAAAAACAGCCCTAAGTAGTAGAATTAAAATACTGTTACAGTAACTGGTATAAAGCATTTGTTTTGGAAAGTAGTTGGGTTTTTTTGCTTGTAAGCACAACAGTAAATCTTCCTTTTAAACAAATTTCTTATTACAAATTTCATTAGCTTTTATTTTTATAAACGTCTGTTTTTCTTTTGGTTCCTAGGGTCGACGAGGCAAACCAGGACCCCCTGGAAAACCAGGGCCACAAGGACCTCCTGTGAGTACCTAAGAAAGAGAATGGGAAGTTTTCACTCCAACCTAAGATGATTAATTTTATTAACATTTATATCAGTTTACCTAATAATAATTAGACTTGCAAATGATTGATTTGTGTTCACTGTATCAAACAGCAACCATTCCCAGCCTTCTGCTACAGCAAAGGCAAAAAAACTGGGACCACAAATAAAAGACTACACAGGATATAAATAGTAGACTATACAGGATTAAAGGATGGAAAGAGCAAGATGAAAACTGCAGTGGAAGAAACAAATTGTCTGGCATTTCAAAGAAAGACTATCCATATATGCTCCATGTCAATACTGTGCATTCATTCAGTTTACAAATTGCATGATGCTGTGTTTAAGATGGGATAATTTCTGTCTCAGAGGGGTAATTTGAACGACGAAGGACCATATGAAGCATGTGCCAACTGTCTGAGTGGTGTGGAGGATTATACTCAGCACTGGAATGAGCGCTCAGCTGTAGATCAAATAAGTTTATGAAGAATTAGAAGATTAAGAAATAAAAAACTCTATGAAAGGATTTTTAATGAAGCACTAAAGATTTTAGTTCACATCTAAGCACTTTTGGATTTGGGGTTTTCTTTTAAGGGATATGTGATTTCAAATTTCAAGTCAGGCATGGTTCTGGGCAATTTAGGCCTTGAATGAATGCAGCCTTTGATAAAAGAAAATTTGTTCATATTTGTACCATTCCCTATATATCATATTTTAAAAATGCTATCATGCAGAAACAAAAAACAGCTATTTGCTTGTGGCTTAAGGCAACTTTTGCTACTTCTCATTCTTTCCAGTTGTTCCAAATCAGGTTTTGTGATCCCTTTTTTTTTGCTTACCTGAAATAGGCCAGTAGGATATGTGTAAGACCATTTGACTGATCTACTTCATCCTCACTGGAAACTTTTAGTCTTGTTTCTAGAGAAGAGAATAGTGAACTGTAGCATGAAATAGAAAGAATAAAAGGAAATAGGTGTCATTTATAATTATCTGAAAATAAAATAGAACAAATTTTATAATTCTATGAATCACCTTTCTTCCTTATATCTTTGTGAAATGTGTTTAAAAATATATTCCTCATGGAAGTTATTCTTTTTCATCTGTACAAAGAAAAACAGTTAAAAATCACTCCCTCCCTCTTTTCCTACATACAGCCCTATTGAAGCCTTATGTATTTGAGTCTTCTGTGGAGCTTGGGGAATCCTTACTCTGAAATGTGAACTGTAGGAATCCAAACAAAGGGAAGGAGCAGTGCAGAATCTTTCTTAGTGCAAATACTAACAATGATTGTCAAGCTGTAGCAAAGTCAAGGTTAAACCCTAGCCAACTTAATTTCATATGAACTATTATAAAGCTGTTTCTCACTATAGAATCCTGCCATTAGGGCTTTGCTGGCAGGCAGACGTGAAGGTGCATGACCTTTCCCAGACATGACAGGAATCTCTATGGAAGCAAAACTTTGCTTTTATTACAGCAACCTATTTCAGATTTTCTTACCAAAAAGTTCAATTTTGTCACTATCATGGCGTCCATATGATGAATTTCATATAGGTACAGTACAGAAGTGCTGCATATCATTCTTCAACAGTCATGGCTGAAATCTTGTTGAGAGGTATTTTGCTCTGGTATAACTATTACTATACAATGCTTATTTTGGATACACCTACATCAACATTTTATATTCCTCTTCCAAAACTGAGAAGGTAGCACATATGCCAAACATACAGCCAGCAGTAATACACATTAATGTGCACTGGCAGTATCCCCATAGTAAAAGTGCTACAGCTTGTACATACTGACAAGTCTTTAACATGATTTGTCATCCCTCTCATTTTTTTTAAGGCTCAAACCATATTAAATTCGCTTATATTGACATTCCAGTTATCATTCTCTTCAAGTTTCGTACTCAAATCAAGTATTGCCAGCACCCTCATGCTCGTGGATATATTGTCAGCTTTGACTTTCCAAAATGCAGCAGAAATTATCACACCTGTGGGGTGGTCGCTGTCATATAATTGGCGTAGATAGATTGCAAAATGCATAACTCATTGACTTAACATGTAAAAAATACACTCTGCAAGCAGTAAGATATCTAGTAGCTACAGCACACACTGAGTGTTTGAAATTAATAAAGTAATACTTAATTTATATACTAGGAAAACAGCCAACTGCTCAGCAATGATAGGAGAAACTTTGAGCAGGAAAGTTCTGCCTCCTTGAGGAAGAAGCTGGTGAAGCTAGTTGTTTTGTCTCAGGGGATTTGGTGTAAAAGACAGTCCAAAAAACCACGGAAGTTGGGGAAAGCTTATGAGACCACTTTCTGAACAACCAGAAGGGCAAGGGTGTGAGTTTTGGACAAGTATATTTTTATTATTATTTTTATTTATTTTTATTATTATTAACATTTTTGAGGCAAGGATGCAAAACAGCAGCAATTAAGATTTTGTCTATATCCTCATCAGCGTCTAATCTGACTTTTCCAACCTAGTATTCATGGCTCAGCATTTTCCTTTTCTAACTTAATTTCTGATTATATTTTTTTTCCAAAAAAAAAGTCGTCTTTGCAGTGAATTTCTATTCCTTTAGCATCATCAGCACATCTTTGATTAAGAATTTATGTCAGTGTAAAAGTGTAGGTCTACTGCATGAAATAAGTTAGTTAAAGTGTTACTTCCTATGCATCTTCTTCCAAAGGTCAATTATACTGAATCTTATTTCCCTCTGAAGCAAGTTCTGTGCCCACAAAAGACAGGAGTCAGTGAGAATTTTTATGGACAGATTATACGAATATTCCTGCTAGTTTTCCCTGAATGATCATCAGCTCCTTTGAGTGTTTTTTTAAATGTTTATTATACACTGTACAACTTAAAAATATTCTGTTATACTCTTCTGGTTCAGAGCTCGTGGCTTTAGTCCTTGCTGCCTGATGCTGCTTTTGAGTGTTGTTCTGTTATTTCAATACTGGCGAGCTGAGATGTGCAGCTCACACTTGTCACACTTGGGTACATAACAATTTATGCTGAAAACCAGGAGTCCAGGTAGTTTAAGCAGAACAGCAGCTCCCTCTAGTGCTTTTTGATCCTTTTCCCCTTTAAAGAGTCTAGATAACTGTTTGAAGCTTCTATTAATTAAGAGAAATATATATATATACATATAACCAAATATAAATTATTCTTTCTGCTCAGAAGTGTGCTGAATTTCTAGTTTTTAAATCAAAATTCCTGTAGTCTTCAAATGCATTTTATACATTTTCTTGCTAGTATTTTTTTTTTTGGTCTTAACCTAGGAGGTTAAGTCCTCTTTAACATAGTGGTATCCCCATCTATGTGATTCTTCATCAAAATCAAAATGCTGATTTTAGACAACAAAAAGAAACAGTCAGAATAAGATACTGATGAGAGGTTACAAGCACTTGCATTTTGATCTTACTGTAGAACTGAACTGGTAGTTTTCTTCTGCAATAGTTACTAATGCAAATGTCTACAGGTCTTGGCAACACAGAAGGGGTTGCCAGCAAAGCATAGCTTTTTTTTTTTTTTTTTTTTTTTTTTTTTTTTTTTTTTTTTTTTTTTGGTTGGCTTTCTTGTGTTATATATTTTTTTTTTTTTTCAAAATTTAAAAACAATTTTATGGGAAGGATCTGGGGTCTGAATTTAGTATTTTTATTGTTGTTAGCCCAGATCACAGATCATCACTTAGATAAAATCCTTCTCTGGCCTAGGAGTGTGGCTGAGGACTGTGGCTGAGGAATTACTGGATATTTACTGGGTGCCTGTCTGTTTTCATTTAGACCCCTGCTAAGATGAGAAGGACATGTAGGTTGTCACTTGCTTGCTTAGGAAATAGCTTCAATCTGGATAGTGTCTGACATGGTCTTATGCATTACGTTGTTATTTGTGGGCGTTGTTGATAATGAAATGCAACACTGCAGAACACAGCACAGAACTAACAAAATTTATTTAAGGCACAAAGTATTTTATTATTGCTTTTACTTGCACACAGTGCTTTTTTATTTTCACTCTAACCAGTAGCAGGGTATTTCTATGAGATAGCTAGAGTGTACCTATCCTCTAGGTAGACTAGAGGATTAACTAAATTAACTAAAGGATTAATTTCATCTCCTCTGCCTCAGTTTTCTGTTTCTCCACCGGAATTGTGATGTCTAGAGGAATTCCAGGTCTCAATAATACATGTTTATTGTGGTGGAACACCAAATTGTTTAAAAAATAGAGAGTGCCAAGCTGGAGTTGTGCTACAGACTTCTGCCAATATAACAGTGTTGTTTGTCGTGAGACAGGCTCTGAACTCTGCTCAGTATTACTATGCAGCAGAGTGTTCTTTAAGGTAGGGAACACGAAGGCTATATGAGTTGGCCAAGTATCATGTTGGTCAGGAAGCTCTCTCTGGCACAGTAGGGAAATAAACTTTGGATCTCCTGAATCACAGGTACCACAATCAAAATTATTCATCTTCTTAAAACTGTTATTTCTTTTTATTTTCTACTAACATATCCCAGGTTATTACTTGAATAATACTTGAACCTAAGAATAGATTTATTTCACATTTACTGTAGCTCTTTTCATAGTTTCTGTCTCCATTGAAGTTTGATTCATCAGTGATCTAAAGTACCAGATATTCCATGTCAAGAACTGATTCACCAGTGTTCGGTTCATTATTTCTCTTTGCAAAGGCCCAATCTTTATCTCTTTGCATTCAGCCATTATTCTTTCTTGGAAGATTAGCTAACTAGAGTTTCATCTTTGTTCATGTTTCCAGACTACTTGAGTTTCTCCATTTAATTCTGTATTCTTCTGGAGTGTTGTAATTCACTATGTGTGTGCCACTAGCCAGTTATCTTAAGTAGCCAGCAGTTTGCCTTGGGATCTTGTTTCCTCTGCCTCAGGAAATACTGTCATTCTATCAATATTGTGAAAATGTATGAATGTTATCAGTTGATTGCAATAAACAGAAAATCAAAGCAATGATATGTGAAGACTGCCAGTAGCTTTTCTGGTATTGAAGGACTTTGTGTTGCTTTTTTAAAAAATATCGCCTATGCAGTGGGACAGGAGTAGCTGGCAACAGTGGGTCATATTGTTTGTTTCTATGCATGTAAGACTTTGTAGTTCGTATCAAATTGCAATTTATTTAATGTGTCCTATCGTGGCAGTCCTCGTGCCTTTTTTTTCCATTTGTTCTTTGGAATAGCTACACAATATCATAGGTCTTCACTGATGACTTTCATTATTTGAAAAATAATGGTTTATTTTTACATTACAGTAATCAAAAAAAAAAAAAAAAAAAGCATTTTATCTTAATGAATAGGCAGGGATATGAAGAAGATGAACAAAGTGATTGCATGGAGCTTTTCTTCCCGTGCTGTGCTCTCAGAAATGGTCTGTTGGTGAAACAATACGATTTACCTGTTGCATGTTTTACTGCATGGACTGTGAGAATAGACTTTTTCACCCATCTCACCTTCACAGAAATGCAGACAAGATATAAAAGTTAGGAGATAAAAATATATTGTAATTTGTAAAAAATATATTGTATATTGTTGTATGACATTTATACGGTTGTAATACAGTGTAACACAATAATTACACAGTTTGTAGCTTTTTCCTCTTAGGCAATATAGGTATATTGTTATTCCTACCTGTTTAACAGAAGTAGCATCTGAAACCTGTTTGTCATTCTGGAAAACAATCAGGACACATTTTCAGTTCTTTTCCTTATTCATACAACCATGCTGTCTCTGCGCTTCAGTTCCCTCAATTACACAACTTGATACACAATCCAAAAACAAGCAAACCCTGCTCAAGTGAGCTCTTGATTGGTATATGCAGAGGAACAAGTTTGAAAAATGTCCAAAGTGGCAGATGTGCAAAATTCTCATTCAAAAGACAGAAATTGCCTTGACAATAATTCTTCAACTCCCATTAATCTCATTGCTGCCACTCTTGCAAACCGCTCGTACTACTTATTTCTCATCTTTAGAGACTAAGAGTCTATTATGCAGATGTATTAGCAGAAAGAAATAGTGAGAAGAGAAGAAAGAAATCAGAATTTAGAAATGCACTCTAGAATAAAAGTATTTTCTGTGATTGAACACTAGATTTTTTAACAGGCTTAACAGAGGTGTTCAGCAATGAGCAAACTGGATACTTGAATGAATGCTGAAAAGATGCAGTAGAGTAGAGAAGATTCTGTCCATTTTTGAAGATGGAAAGATGAAACAGAGATGATTTACCTCTGGTTAATAGGAAGCCTGTGGCATAGCCAGGAATGCAGCTCAGATGCTCCAAGTCCCACTTGCCAGCCTTGTTTGCAAGACAGTTCTGGGGCTCTTTGAGCTTATGTCAGTTGCACAAAACTGTGACATGGCAGCTTTCCATTTTGTCATAACTGATTTATTTGATGTACAAATACTATCTGAAAGGTCAGACTTGGTTGAGATACAGCATACCATCATTCTTGCGTTGTGTTGTCACAGCAGTTTTATTTGTGAAAAACTAGTAAAAAGAATGGCAGGTTGGCAAATGAGAAGGGAAGATAAATTCATATTTTTTAATGCTTGCAGCATTACAGCATTCTTGCTAGGCTATAACAGCTTTAAAGTTGAGACATCTAGTAAGCATGCAGCAGCATTATGGCTCAGTCTAAGTTCTGGTTTGCCATTTTTTAAATGCAGATATCAGAGTTAAAATCCTGCCATTAGCTTTAGAAATCATAGCTGAGTGAGCATCACAGACAAAACATCATGTCTATATCTATCATGTTTTTCAGTGTAAGTATAAAGTGACAAATCATTGCCAAAATAAAATGAATAGAAAAAAAAATACGACTTTTTGTCCCTTCCCATATTGGAGAACAGAGAGATATGAAGCAGCTCTAATATTTCATGTGGTTTACACTGTTATTAGCAGGAAGAGGCAAACTCCTCTTACAGCTTTGGAGCAGGGCCCTCAGTTTTGAAGCAGTCCTCTTTTACCTTGGCTTGGTGTTTCTAAGGCCAAAACACATACTCTTGTTTGTACTTAGGATAAAAAGATTCATGTTGTCAGTCCCTGCCATGTACTTAGGCCTATATAAAGTTAGTTGAAGGCTTCTCTTCTCCTGACTCACAAATGTTGAGGCCTCTCCTGTTGAAGTACCACAGTCTGTCTTTCACCAGCATATTCACAGTAAAATGCAAGGGGTTAGTATTTCATAATCCTGCAAAGCTACTTATTGAGATGTTTGGGATATCTCACAACACACCTACCTTGTTCTGTTATGATGCAGAAATGTTCTGCCCGATCTTACAGTCTTATCCATCACTTTTAATAACTTCTCATTTCCTTTTGTTTGACTTTACCAGATTTCTAGGTTTACATACCTTCAAACTCCGTGGGGACTTGATGATTGCCTTCCTTTCACTAGTTAGTTTACTCAGAGTGAAAAGTATTTCCTTTAGGAAGCAACATTGTCTTTGATTAATCAAAACCATGGTCCTGTTCCCCATCTTTTTAAGGTGTTGTAACTTAAGGCTTTACTGATAAGGAACAGCATCAGGATTTTGAGGAATGATGTTCTGCCTATGTGGGAAAATTGTGTGCTTGCTGTTCCATGTCCTCTTACAGAATAGATGGATCTTGTACTCACCCTGTTTACCCTTATTCCTACTTTCTGTCTTACTTGCCCTGTATACTCTCAGTCCTACTCCTGCTGTTCACCCTCAGTGGTACTCACACTCTTTACCCTCAGTCCTACTCCTGCTGTTTACCCTCAGTTACTCCACTTTTTTAACTTCAGTTCAACTCCCACCGTTTGCCATCTGTGGTACTCTGCATGTTTACTCTCAGTCCTACTCTTCTTCTTTACCGCCTGTAGTACTCAGCCTATTTACCCTCATTCCTGCTTTCCCTTTCCCTTTTTACCCTTGGTGGTACTACCACTGTTTACCCTCAGTCTTACTCACCTTGTTTACCCTTAGTGGTTCTCCCTCTGTTTACCATCAGTCCTGCTCCCACTGTTTAACCTCACTCCTACTTTCCCTTTTTACACTCAGTGGTACTCCCACTGTTTATCCTCAGAAATACTTCACTTTTCAAAACTCAGTCCTACTCCTGCTGTTTATCCTCAGTGGTACTCCCATTGTTTACTCTCAGGTCTACTGCCCGTCCTTACCCTGCATGGTCCTCACCCTGTTTACCCTCAGTAGTACTCACCTTGTTTACCCTCAGTCCTACTCATCCTTTTTACCTCAGACCTACTCCTGCTGTTTACCCTCACTGGTACTCCCCATTTATCCTCAGTTAGCCTGGTAGCATGGGAGAAATTTTCTCTAGATTATTATTCAGAAAGTGTAAAAAGATATTTTCCTGTTGTGATGGATAACATTGAAATATATCTGTAGTAATTAAGTAATATAAATTGTTACATCCCTAACAAAGACATGCAAATTGAAAGTGTGTGAAAAATAACAAAGTTCATTTTACCCATTAATGGCATTTACATGTGCAAAATTTCCCTCATAGGAGTGACTATTTAAGAGTAATAGTGTTCCCACCTAAACTTTTGCTACTTGCATGAAAATATGTGGTTAAAAATACAGAGGAAGTATTTACATAGAGAGAGTATAGTGTTTCTAAGTGCAGTACAGCCAGATACTTAAACAGTATTCCTTACATCATAAAGCCTTTTAGTAACCAGAAGTGTTCAGAGCCTCTTCTTGATATTTTATTCCTAAATAACCTCTCAAGAAAGACATTTCATACTGCACTTAGGTATCTGTTTGATATTTGTTCAAAAGGAAGAATTCAGTGATCTGAATTACTGCCTGAAAAAAAAAACAGAAGATTCACATTAGCTTTTCGTGTGGTATAATTGTGCTTTCCCAGTATGACACCTCATAAGTAAGGCATTACCTAAGGGTATCTTTGGTTATGGGCTGTTTGAATCAAGGAAGCTCTAGTTAATAAATCAACTTACTTTGTTTGAGCATCAACTCCTGTTCCAAGCCAAAGAGATTTTAGCTTCACACAGCAATTTGTAGGGACCAGATTTGCTGGCTACACTTTTCCTATTAATACAAAGGCCAGAAACTGCAATAAAGAGTCTGTAAGTGTAAAAACCCCTAGAAAAAGAGAAGGGTTGACACTGTGCTCTATGTCTGTTAAATGCAGCTCATTCTGACCAGGTCATTTAACTCAGCGTATTTTTATCTTATTAATGTAGTTTTCTAAGAGCGATCAAGAACATTTGTAGTTCCTGTGCAAATTTCCACTTTCAGAGAGATACTATGCTGATTTTAGATTTATTTAATCAAAACTTCATAATTTACTCAACATTTTGTGTTCTGTCTTGATTTACAACCCTTAGAAAAAACTCATTGAGGGCCTGATTTAGAGTAGAAAAGTCTAAGCATGTTTTATTTTGCCCAAATATATGTATTTTTTAATCTAGGTCTATTCTAAGCCCAGTTTTTGGAGGGAAGTTTATTCTGCTTTACCGAAATTCTTCATAGTATGACCAATAGAAAATGTAAATTTAGCCTTTCAAAGATTTATGACATACTTCAGTTTCACTTTCTATACTCCAAGTTAAAACCTAACTGTTTACTTGCATGAGTAGCTGCTTCTACTGTAAAACTAGCGCTTTCAGTCTGGAAAGAAGTTCTAAGACACTGCAAAACACAGGCTCTGTTCATATCAAAGTGCATTCATTCAATATAAAGGTCATCTTTGCTTTCTCTGCCTGACTGACTCACTTTGAAAGAAGTTACTGGTTTTATAAACTCAGGGATTTTGAAACTGGCTGTGCTTCTGCTCTATGCCTGGAAATACATATATAATGCCCTTACAAAAAATAATTTATTATATAATCAAATAACAATCTAAACTCTTCTACAAGCTAGTGTCTTTGAATACAGGTAAGTAGACATAAGCATTATTTAAATTAAAATGGCATTTTGTTACATATTTTTCAATATAGGGTCCTTCTGGACTAACAGGATTTCTGGAGTCCGTGAACAAGCATTATAATGAGGTATGAGGATTTCATTTGGGATGTATGTGTGTTTATGTTTAAGAAGCGTTTAAGTTAGGAATGGCCACAGTTTCAGCCCCTTAAAACCATATAGCAAATTCTTTCTCCATCCAAAAGCTAGACCCTTCCCTATCCTCTTTTTGCATGCCAATTTAGGCCCAGGCCACGACTAGGTCACACACCTACTCTTATTTGTGTTACCTCCCCCACGTATCTGCTCCCATGTTCTTGCCTTCCCAATCTCAAAAACATTGCACTGCCTCGCTGTTAGTGTAAGGTGCTGGCTTGCCTTTGCTAAATTCAATCTCCCTAAAGCACACCTGGTTTTCCTTCTTTCTGGCCTAACTTGTTGTGATCCTGAGAATAGTATAGAAAGATAAGAAGGCAGAAGATAAAAAGATCCACCAGTGTTTATAAGAATTGCCCTTACACTAAGGGACTTATTTATATTAGGAGCTAATATAAATACTGTCTTAATGCTGTAAATTCTGTAAAATCCTGCAGCTAGACACTTCTATGCGACAGCACTGCCGTGCTCTCCTTTAAATTCTTACCACTAATTTTGCAAATCGCTTATTCAGATCACTGTAATATCTGCTGTTGTAAGGCAAAGTAATTCAGAGACTTCACTAGTTTTCTTAATTGATGCTAACGTACGTTAAAAAAAAGAGAT
>JAVCKT010026532.1:0-14360 GCA_032273925.1 Rhynchotus rufescens | reverse complement strand
GGGAAAGGAGGGATTCCAGTTATGTTTATTTTAATGCTTACTCATATCTGGGTGCCAGAGTTTCTCATATTTTAAGATATATTTGTGTTAAGTGACTTTGTATGGTCTTTTCATTAAATGACTTGAATTTAATGTTCTCTCTTTTAATATTTAGGGTGTTTGTCCAGAAACTTGCCAGGTGTGCATGCAAAAAGAGCAAGTGAAGCTCCAACAAAAGCTTTTCATTCAGGGAAGTTATTTATCACAGGAGAGTTAACAATATGCTTAGGCTTAAAATGGGACTGCACAAATAAGTCACTGCAAACATTTTATTCAATACAAATTTTGCCATTGTTCCTACTCAAAGACTGTCCAGGAACAGCTCACAAAGCTCCCATATAGTAATAATAGCGGCTAGAATTGCCAAAGCTGTGAGTATTTTTACTGTGAAGTAATATCCCTGCAGCAGCAGAGCTAGTCTCTGCAGCAACTATTGCAGTAGTATACCTTCGTTTAAAATCTACTGAACACATGAGGAAAATACGCCCAAAATATAATGTTTTCAATCTGATTTTACCCTTCAGCTGTGTAGCAAAGGACAATCCTTGTCCATGAGCTGAGGGAAGCCTCATAATTTCCTTTGCTCCTCACCTGTCTGGATCAGGATTCTGGTCATATGTGCTACAGATCATGTGTATACCTACATTCCCTCTGTCAAATGTTAGGATATGGGGAATATAATGTATGGAAAGGACGGTAGAGGATGAAAAATTGATGTTAATCTTGCACTGGCTAGCTATATGTCAGAATGTGGAATAAAACCTGATATGAGAACTCAGGTGTGCTCCTGATCTAATAATAGAAACATAGTAATCATGTCTTTACAAGATGTATGTGGGAAGGAATTCTCAAAAAAAAAATCCTTTATGAAATTATATTATAATTAACAATATAATTCTGAATTATAAGATGTTCATAAATTTGCAAGATATAGATTGTACTGGAAGTGCAGTATTTTTTGCTGAGCACAAAGAATCAAATCCAACCCGTTTTATCTAAGGCAACCTGATTGTACAGGCTAAAACTCTCTGCTGATACTGGACATTTACAAACCTACTCCATAAACTGGATGCATAATGGATTTCCTTTAAGAAGGAAGGTTTACTACTGATTAAGGTAATCATCTATGACATGGAAAGCCCTCCTCTTGCTTTGAGGAATAAAATCACATTTTCTAAGTGTACCTTTCTTTACAGCTATGGTCACTTTTTTGTACTTCTCAGTAGCCCATGAATCTTGACTATGTTGTGGCACAGTGGTGTGGAAGAATATCTCTACTCAAAATAGACTGTAACTTAGTATCTTTGGGAACTACAGATATAGAACTGAATATTTTCAAGCTATAAACTAGTGAGGGATCTGAACAGCAGGCAATTATAAAAAAAGGATGTACTCATGGTAATATAGTGGAAATTTGGCCTTATCTTTGTGAGAAACTGGTCCTATCCACTTTAGCTATGCTTTGAATGTACATTCAGGTCATTTAAAGTGAAATCCTAGGATTTGGATATCAAATAAGTAATTGGAAAAATATTTTTCTGTAGAATTACTCACTGGTGGGATATTATATGGTTTTGGAGTGCTTTTCAGAGCACAGAACATACCAGCAATTAGCACAAAAGTCTAGTCAGGTAGATTTAATCTTTGTGTAAGACAGAAGCTTAGTTTTATCAGGACTAGTGTTTGCATTTTTGGGCATCAATACAGAGGATTTAGGGTATTTAAAGGTTTTCAACGATGAGGAGGCTAGAACAGCTCACATAATGAATGCTCTGGCCTTAGATTCTGTTAACATTTAAATGACATTAAAATTTGTACTAAACGAGAACTCTGGTATGAACAATGGAAAATGGTATGTTCGTATCATCAGCCAACTGCCTTCTTGTTATTCTAATCACTGCAAAATGGCACAATGGAAGATTTTTATTTCCAAAGAGGAAAGAATGAAGCTTATCATGTCATGGGCTTTATTTTCTTTTTAGGAGTGTGTTAACTTGTTGTATGAAAACAAAAACATATATTGTGTTTCAGGCTGAAAATGCAGAATGGTGTAATGGTTGTCTTTGAAAGTAGTCACTCAGTCACAAGTGGAATGGTGAAATGCTGGAGAAAGGCTATTGACTAGTCATAAATATAAAATATTTTTTTTACTCGTAAGCATCATGTTTATAAGTATCTAATTCACATGTATTAATAAGTATCTAATTCACATGTATTATTCAAATTCAAATATCATTTCTAACAAAAAAATCAGCTCAGCTTAAATGCAGCATGTAGCAAACTGAAGAACATACTTTTGTCTTTCCATCAAGAAAAGAGATTATTTTGGCCCATAGATCTATTAATCTCTATGGGAAAAATATGGATATTACCATACTTTTACCCTTCTTTCTAAACTCACTTGGAAAAATCCTTTCTCCTTCTTATATAGGAAATTATTATCTTTAGTAAACAAAGTATATATTTTCATTTACTTTCATATTAACTATGAAATATAGACAGCTTTGAAGTATGCTGTACTATAGTCTGTTCCAAGTAATTCACAGACATTAAAAAAACAAAAACAAAACCACAAAAGTTATTGCATTCCTGATTAGAGTTGGCACATACCCCGAACTCACTATTTGGTTTCCTTTAGTAAGCATCACAGCTAAAGGACCAAGTGTCCTTTTAACAAGGAGGTACTAACACTTGTCTGTTTGTATAGAAGATACATTAATATTTTTTTCCAGTTATCCAGTTTTCAATTTTCCAGTGAAAATTACTACCTGCTTTGTAATTAACAAGAAGATTTAGAAAATGAATACAAAACAGATAAAGTTAAAACATACATTTAATTATCCCTCAAGTAAACAATTTCCTCCCTTATAGAAGTCTCTGAGACTGAGAAGAAAAGTGTTCTTTTTTTTTTTTTTTTTTTTGGTGAAGGTTAGCATCAGGTCAGGACAGTAACTTGAGCTATTTAGTCATCAGCTAGTTTGACTTGACTGGCTAGAATTTTCTTCACTGTGGGAAAACATAATCAAAAATCCAGATGTATCCCAAAGATGATAGAATAAAGCTGAGCAATTGTGTAATGGGAAGTGGGAAATTCACTTTTGCTCAGGTAAGACAACTGGGGCAAATTGCCAGGGCTTTAGGTTAGAAAGAATAGGAAGAAGGATGAAAGATTTTAGAGAAAAAAAAAAAAAAAAAAAGTGCTAGGATTGTAAGGGAGGGGTAAGTCCCTCATTACTGTGGGAACTGGAGCCAAGTCAGAACAGGATGAACCTCTAAACAGTTGTAAAAATTCACTAGTATTTGGATAAGGAGCTTACCAATGTGACCCAAGAAAAATGGTGAGAAAACATTACAGCTACTTGCTGCTGTAAACTGGATATCTCCACTAAGATACGTTTACATCTAGAGAGACCTGACAGCTGATATTACACACAGTGTATCTCCAATCACATTTCCTGCATGTTCCACACACACAGAATCACAGAATGGTTGAAGTTGGAAGGGATCTCTAGAGATTGCCTAGTCCAAGCCCTCCTGCTTAAGCAGAGACACCTAGAGCACATGGCACAGGGTCGCATCCAGGACCGTTTGGAAGATCTCCAGAGAATGAGTCTCCACTCCTCTGGGTGCCGCTTCCAGAGCTTCATCACCCTCATCATAAAGAAGTTGGTTGTGCGGCTGTATGAGACAGACTGGCATGGGCTGGTCTGTAACCTGCATCCAGGGCACAGGGCAGAACCCTGGGCATTTCAGGGTGTGTTCAATCGCATTTGCAGCTTCTTAAAGCAGCAGGATATTATAATTTGTGCTGTTGGTGCCAACATTTGGAAGCTAGTTTTCTGGTCATAGAAACTACTCTAGTAATTTAAGCTGGGCATCAGAACTCATGCACATATTTGGTAAGATTGTTAGATAGACTGTTGGATTGAGGTTCCCGGCATGCTTCTGATTCCTGACAGCCAGCAGCATGTGTAGATACGCTCCCATATATTTCCCACACATTTTCCACATATTTTCAGAAGAACAGACAGAGTATCTATAATAAAGACTGAAAAGAGGTAAAACAAAGATAAGTCAATACTATCAGCATGGGCCACACCATGAACACACCATGGATCTTCTGTCAGAAGGACTCAAGAGTGTTTAGTCTACTGTGGTAAACACATACTATAAACATAATAAATGTAGTGACTAAGGAAAAAAGAACTTGATCTTCTAAAATGGAAAAGAAGGAGAACTGAGAAACTTTAAGCTGAAATACTCCTCCAAAAACCACTAAATAATTGACTACTAATTTACTATTTACTATAATTTTCTATTTGATCCCAGTAATCGAGTAGTGGACATATCTGAACTCTTAAATTTCCTTCATGCTCCCTGGAAAGATTCTCAGGAATTGTGCAGAAATACTGGTCCCTGTCTTCAATATTTTTTAAAATTTTATTTTCACTTAGTACTGCTTAATAGAAGACATACATATTGTTCTGGGACCCTGAACAAGGGATCTCTTGGTTCTCTTTTCCCGTTCACAGGAACAGAGGATCAATGAAACAAACCTCCTAACCTAACCTAACCTAACCTAACCTAACCTAACCTAACCTAACCTATTGCCCTCCAGATTCATGCTTTTTTATTGATCCCATGAATCTAGCTTACTTTGACTTTGTAGCAGCATAGTTTCAGCAGGAAGAGTGGGAGTATTGATATTTTCTTGGGGAATATAAATTGAGAGTTAGAGTATACAAGAAACCTGAGAGTGAAACATCTGAGACACAAAAAAAGAAGTGAAGCAAGCTCTTCCATTTTCTGGATGACTGTTGGAACCATTAAATAAAAGTTACAACTTAGAGAAAAAAAGATCTCTGCTCAGGTATTCAAAAAGAAAAAAGGAAAAGAAAGAGGAAGAAGAAGGAATCCAAACTCTAGAACTTGTCTCCAGCTCCAAATAAAACATCTCCCTAGTTTGTCCTGAGTACTTTTTAATATCTAGTTCTAGAAGTATCAGGAAATATCCTTTTCTGAAGTAGGCATTCTCTATATATAGGATATATTCCTCTGATATGATTCAAAGGTGTCTTATGCTTTTATGATCTAGGAAAGATTTTTCAGAACTGGAATTTTTCTACTCCGTATACATTTTTACATACTTTTATACTGGTTCCTCTTACAAAAAGACTATTATCCTCTCATAAACTTGTCAATCCAAGTCAATATGCTCATGAACTGTAGGCTGCAATTTAAAAGGTATTGTTCCTGCAAATATTAATTACATTTTCATAAAAAGTGAGTCAAAAACTCAGGTTTCTCTATTTAAAAATCCACAAAATATGTGCATGAGTGTCCTTGCACTATTCCTAACATGAATGATTTTATATAAGTATGTTCATACCTTACAAATGATCAAAATGCAATTGGTATGACTGTCGGGAACAGCAGAATACAGAGTGAAGACATCTAGCTAAAGTCCATATTCAGTGTTCAGCTTCTCCTTAAGGCTAATTAACTTTGGTGGACAGCAAGATAGTGTGAATTCAGCACTATTTCACTGCTAATTCTGCAAGTGCAGGGTGAACCTGCTGGCACCAGGCTTCACCATGAACCATAAACAACCTTCCTTGTTATCTTGGATTGTTATCCTTTAAAAGCCCTAATTATGCAGTGTTCCAGATACACTCAAGCATTCAAGTCTTATTGAGATCTTGACTTACTGGTTCCAGTTATTCAGAGAGAAGAATTTTCAAAGAACACTGGCTCCTCTAATCTATGATGGCAAAAATGGCTCTCTTTATCCATTAGGTACTCAGAAGTGAAATTTGCAGTGGAATACATTTTGATACCAAGGTTCCCAGGATCCTAAAGGATGAACTCAAGAGTCTCGAGGTTACAGGTAGATTGAAGACTATGTCACATCAATCTAGAGTAAACTTCTGAAACTTTATGTCTGAAAGGATTCAGTCAGTTGAGAACCTTAGAATCCTTATTTTCATGGGGCACAAATCCATTCCTTCTTTCCAAGGAGTAATTAGGGCTTACTCTTCTCTTAGTGGTGATAGAGCTGCCACAAACTGTATATTGTATCTAGTGCAGGAGTGATTAATTTGTGATTTCCAAGCAATTCAAGAATAGTTCCATGTCAAATCTGTTTGTATATCCAGCAATGAAAAAAGGTTCAGAAAGGGACAGAGCAATGAGAGCCTTATCACTCAGTTGTATGAGAATCAGGGGCTGACTTGTAGAGCAGTAGAGCTATCAGTGGCCTTCTCTCTCCTATCAGTATATTATTTCATGGAAGAACCTTTTTATCTTCTTTTCATATGATGCATCATACTAGAATAATGGCCAAACCAATCATCCAGCTGAGATTACATTCTGACTATAATGGTGAGAAAAGTAGATACATAGCCAAAAGTACAAGAATAGATCACATATTGATATTTCCTGCAAATTCTGCAGTCCTTCCATCTGAGCATTTGTGGAATTCTTGAACCAGAAGCAATTTCTGTATATTTAGAAACTATATATTTAGTAATCTGTGACTATATTTTGAAACATAGTTGAATGCCCTATCCCCAGGATTGACTAGAAATGTCCCTTCAAGGTTGGAAAGGAATGGACACTTAACCTTTTTTGTTGAAGCTGTTTTTCAGGAAAAATAACATGACATTGTTGAATGAGAGGATTGAGTGCAATGAGAGGATTGAGTGCAGAGTTTTCAGATGACACCAAGCTGCGAGGAACAGTTGCTTAAGGGTAGGATGTCTCTTCAGAGGGATCTGGACAGCCTGGATAAATGGGCCAAGATCAACTGTATGAGATTCAACAAGGTCAATTGCCAGGTCCTGCACTTAAGTCACAACAACCCCATGCAAGAGAATGGGGCAGAGTGTCTGGAGAACTGCATGGCAGAAAAGAATCTGGGGGTGTTGGTCGACAGCCAGCTGAGCATGATTGTGTAGGAGGCCAGGAAGGCCAATGGTCTCTTGGCTTTTATCAGGACCAGCATAGCAAGCAGGGCCAGGGAAGTGATCATTCCCCTGTACTCGCCACTGGTGAGGCCACACCTCAAATACTATGTTCAATTTTGGAGTCCTCAATGCAAGAAAGACATTGAGGTGTTGGAGTATGTCCAAAGAAGGGCAAAAAAGCTGATGAAGGAGTTAGAGCACAGACCTTAGAAGGAGTGGCTGAGGGAGCTGGAATTATTTAGTTTGGAGACGGGGAGACTCAGGGGAGTCCTTTCTGTTCTCTGCAACTACCTGAAAGTAGTATTTGCAGAAAGTTGTAGTGAGATGGGGTGGTCGATCTCTTCTCCAGAATAATTACTGATAGGACAAGAGGAAATGGTCTCAAGTTCTGTGAGGGGAGGTTAAGGTTAGACATTAAGAAGAATTTCTACATGGAAAGAGTGATGAATCACTTGAACAGGCTGTCCATGGAAGTGATGAAATCATCATCTCTGGCAGACATAAAGCTCTTAAGGACATGGTTCAAGAGACATGGTTTCAAAGGGTTTACAGTTGGATCCAATGATCTTGAAGGTTTTTTGTAACCATAATGATTCTATGATTCTATAATTGTAGGAGTAGAAGGAGAAGATGGAAAAAAAATATCAGGCTAAAACATGACAGATTCTGTTATATAGAGACTCTCTCTATATACCTACATATAGAACTGCCTGTTCTATAAAGCATTTCCCTATTTCATCCAAAGACTTGCAAAGTGTGAATATAATCCAGAGATTATAACATTATTACATTATTACTTTCTTGGTAGGGCTACTAAAAAACAAACAAAAAAATCCTCAGGTTCCTTTATAATAGAGTAGCCACAGAAAGGAGATGCTTTTTGAGGGGATAATCTGGGATCTTCTCACCTAGATTGATAGTGAGCAGGCAGTTTAGGAAGAATTGTTACCTGGCTCTTGATCATTGTGTCAGGCTTTTTGAGTTCATTCACAGGCAGCCTCAAATAGGTTAAATAGGAAAAATCTAATAAGTTCAATGCTTTGTAGCATAGCTACAAAGAGACACATAATAGCTACACAGCGACATCTCAAACTGTGGAATAGGATAACTGTTTTTCGGAGTCCTGTCTCAGTTTCCTGAGCACTTCGATTTTAATAAATCTTCACATCTGATTCCGAAACTCAGCTTACTGACAGAAAATAAGTTATATTTTTTGGAGATAGAATCAGATATTAAAAAGCATAGATCTCAGAGTAGCACTGAGAGATTCCAACATTTTAGATCTCACCAAATATGAGAAATCATTAATTAATATTTAAGCTAGCTACGGAGAATTATTTCCTCTTTTCCGATCTTTTATATTCAACTCAACATATCCAGTCCTGAAACTAATTTTTCCCCTAAACTTCAGCAAAATTTGACTGAGGCATAAGGATCAGTTCCTGGAAAACAAGAAGATTTTCTAGGCCTTTGAATAAATGTCATAATATTCCTGATGATTTTATCAAAGAAATTAATTCTACCTTTGGTACGAGAATATATGTATTTGGTGATTCCTCTACTTGTGTTAAAATGCCAAGTTAAAATAAATATTTTTGTGCACAAAAGACATCAACAACATGCAGAAAAGATTTGGCATAGCGGCACATTTTTTTTCCTTAAAAGGTTTGGCAAGCCTTTGATTGTGTTTCAGATATCATACTGTTTTGTAATATCCTATCCTGCGGTCCACAGATAGAATTATTACAAGCTAGAAAGACTATAAGTTTTAAAAGAAATGTATTTCTTTCTTTTATTCTCCTAAAAATTTCCCATTTTCAAAAATATTTTTAAAGATCCTTTGTATTCACTTCGACTTTCTTTACATGTTAAATAAATTGGAAAACATTTTTTTTTTGAAACAAGTCTGGACTGCATGTCCTGACATGCTTATAAAGTAATAGCAGAACCCTACTGCAGAAATAATTACTTCATGCTCAATGTCCACAGTTTGTTTCCACAGTTTAACCTCAGACATGTTGTTCCTATTTCCACTCCTCACAAGACATTTGTTCTTTCACTGCTCCATATTTTAAGTGAATGAAGTTCGTCTGTTTTGTTGATGTTATAAAATATGGAATTCTTGTATTAAGGGTTGTAAAATCATATGGGAATACTTTACACCATGTCTTTGTCATGATGCAGTATTAACTGGTATCATATAGAATGAGTTAACATGTTATTAAGTTACTTCTTTTTATGTCATTCACATTTTTGCTCTCTAAAGATTTTTTGTATTATGCTATATTTATGAAGTGTGCAAATGTGATACTGAAAAAAACTCTTAAAGTAGTTTTGACGGTTTAAATCACCATATTCACTTTGAGACTCCTGAAAAGCCACTCCTGGATGATTATTAATTTGAAATAATATATATATGTTTTTTAATTGAGTTACAAATGTTTAAACATTAAATCACTTCATATTGTTAAAGTTTGTTTTTGTAGTAATGAAGACATGTAAGAGGGCAACATGTTTAAGTGAATGGTAGAAATGGATGGGAAGTTTGATCTCATTCTTTAACTCAGATCAGAATAGCACAATGCAAGAAAGCACTTAGAGTCAAGTCTGGGGTCTTAAAAGTCTAATTAAATGAGAAAATGTAAAATTTTCTAGGCATTGGCAGTTGCCAAAAAGGTATCATATACAAACCAGTAGGATAGAAATCAGATGCTTTGAATGTTATTCCAGCACTGTAGTATATAGTATATATTGCTCAAAAGAAACAACAACTTAGTAACATTGATAGGTCTTTAATGGAACACAGGATCCTTTTGAAATTCTGATCTTGACAGACTACTGTAACTGAAGAGGATAAAATATGTAAACAGTCATTGGAGAACATTTGAGAAATCCAAATCATTCCTCCCAGGTAATGCCTTGACTCCAAAAGGACTGGAATCCTTTTCATGTTTGCTCTGACTGTATTTTAGGCTCAATTAATCTTACATTCTTTTCTTCATTATTTTACATTAGCTGAAAATACAGCCTGTAGTCTTTTTGCAGGAATTAAGGGTGGATTATATCTTTGTTGGAACTCTTCCACTGGCAAAAATGCATATACATCATGTGTAAGCACAACTTCTAGTGATATGCATGGAAAGCCTTACACTGTGGACTGGCGTCAAATACATTTCTTCTTTTCTTGATTTTACTACATTTTATTAATTCGCTCTAGTCTTTTCCTTTTCAAAATCTCAAAATAAGGCTACACCTGAAGTGGGGCTTCATGTAATTATAGTCAAATATTGGGGACATGCAGGGCAATAGTGGGGAAAAAATACAGGCAATCTTACATGGTCAAAGGTCATATTCCAAGTATGCCCAGTGCCTTGATTCAACAGGCTGTGGCTGAGAGATATGTGCAACTGCCAGGATCATTGCTAATGATCCATTTGTCATGGATTGAGTGGCCACAATCATCACCTAGAAAAATCTCATCCAAGGTACCTCATAACACCAAAGCTCTATTTGCCAAAGTCACTTTCACCTTCCAGCAACGCTCATCCTCCATCTGCTTCAGTCATTGCTGCCAGTACTGCCACATTTGTCATTAGTATTGCTGTGGGTAGTGTTAGTGTCTATGATCTTTCTTTTTTTCAGCTGCTTACTGCCACAGTTACGATGTTCCTAGAATTCAACTTTTATCATAGATATTCTAAAGCATCATGTGTTGGCATTCCATTTTTATGTATGAGGGCTCAAGAGTAGCCACAGTAATGATGTTAACATCTTACTAGGATGTAAAGGGAGTGGGAAGGGCAGAAGGAAGACACTTTTGGATTTTTGCCTCAGGTTATTGAGAAAATGCAGTGTTCTTTGTGTTTCTACACTGTGAAAAATGTAGTTTCAAGAGAAACAGGAAAAGGATGGGGCATAGTTTAATGATGTCATTGATTTGGTTAAAATTTTATGCTCTGCTGGCTGCTCTTAAAGTGCTATAGCTGAGCTCTAGCTCTAGGTCTGCTGTTGTATGCATACCAAATCCCATCCTGATTGGAATAGCTGATTTTGGGTTTTCTAGAAATTCTGTCTCAGATGAGAGAGTATTCTATTTATGAAGTCAAAACAAGATTACTTCTGAAAGACTAGAATAAAATCCAAAGGCTTGATTCTCTGTCACTAATGAGTTGTGAGTAGTGATTTATCCAATGTTTGTCCCATCCTCCTTGTTTGAAAAATTCACACAAAACATTTTACACATTGATCTCATCACATGAAAGTAACTTTACAAATTAAACCAAGAACTATCTTAAAAGGGGTTGTTGAATAAAATCTACAATGAAACAGCATTGCTTTTCTTTATTGAACAGAGATTTTTTTCATTGGAAGAGGATAGCATATCTATGACATCGCTGAGCCAGATCTAAGATCTTGGTGCTTACTGAGAATTTACAGAGAAATCTCTTTCTGCTCCTATTGAACTTGTAGTTAAAATCTAATCGGGGAGCTAAGGAAGGGGTCAAAGCAATCAAATATTGCAACCTGGAGTTGCTAGGTGGGAAAGACAGAAGAATAGAGCTTTAGCATATTAGCAATTTTTAGTGTAGTATACACTTAACATCCTTGGGGGAATACTTTATGTACTTTACAGCTTTGCCTCCTCGTTGCATCTGTATCTATTTCTACTGCATTAAATCAGATTCTCTTAGGATTGCTTCATTCCTGTTATTATTTTTAAAAAGTTAGTCTTCTCCCATGCTGTTCCCCAAATACCTCTCACCACGTGCTGCACCCAGTATCACACCCTTCTCTCAAATTCTGGCACATGATACTAGCTGAGATATTAACAGCCCAGGTGGCCAAGTGAATGATTGTGTAAAGATTGTGTTGTGATTGTAGATACCAACAACATCTTGAACTCTAGGTGTCAAATTTGAGCTAACTAGTGCGGGACTTTATACAGTAAATGAGAAGATATAGATCTTTCTAGAGAGTGATTCATCTTCTGCTGAGGAAGCCTATCTTAAATTATGAGATGAATAATAAAAGTGACAGCATTCTGCATCCAATGGCTCCTTCCATCAATACAAGAAATAGTTGCTTCATTCTCAGCTATGAGAAGGCTGGTCACTTCAGTAAGTAAAAAGGTAGAAAGTAAATGCTGTGAAACTATGCTCATTTTGCTTAGAAGTCCTTTGAGATCAGGACATACTGTATATTCTGTTTTACTAAGTCAAAGCACTTTTTAAAATATACATATATAAAAGCTGAGGTTTACTATGTAGTTTTGTTAATTAGAACTATTGGAATATTGCTCATAATGAACTCTTTCCACCCCTTCAGTTTAATTGTGCTGACTGCTGGACTGCACACAGCTAATGATTTTAGCTATTTTCTTTCTCCTTCTGCAGCCCTGGCAGATGTGGCAGGAACATTTGGATGTATAGGGCAAGATTTTACCCTGCTGAGTTTTATTCAAGGTTCATTTGCCCAGCCACATACTAACTTTATTCATTACATAATAAATCTTCAAATAATTCAGAGAGTCAAAAAAGAAAAAAAAACCCACTGGATTAAGTGATTGCTGTTACATTACATTATATTTTCTTTTAATTCAGTCAAAATTCAATCTAATTTCATTTACTTTCTTCCTCACTTTTACAAATGAGACTTTGACTGAGGTTATTCCATTCAACTGCAGTTTTTCCTTCTTATTTTTAATGAAAGTTTGTAACATGCTGCATAGTGAGAACATTAATTGTTACTGCACTGGCAATACTCTTGGCACCTTATAAAGTGATGAGTACGTAGTGATTTACAGTGTCATTTATGGTATGTAAAAGTCTCTTCTTTCCAAAACAAATTACTTTTTCCCCTCAAATATTCTTCCTTATTTTGTTTATGTACCAACCACTTAAAGATGATGTATATATATTGACATATGATATAATGAGATAATTTTTCTAAGGGAATTTGGGAAGTGATGTCATTTTCAAGTCCACCTGTCCTTCAAGCGATGAATATTTTGATGGATCTACTTGACAGTGCAGAAGAATAGGAAATTTCAGGTAATTATTATAAATGCTTGGAAATCAGTGCTTGTAAATCTTCTGTAGACAAGAAGAGTATTTTAAAGAGAAGTATATAGATGTATACTTTGCTGTATGGCTATTCCCCAGGATCAAATATCAAAAAGATATTTAAAATAAGAACTACACCTCGATGATTGTTTATTTTAAGTAAATTTATTCTGGCTATATAGAAGTCATCATACTAATCACCCTAGTCAGAAGTGTGGAAATGTATTTAGAAGTATATATTCCTCCTCGATCTTGAAAACGGCTCCATTGGTTACATTTAAAAGATACTTCTTAAAAGATATTTAAAATGTCTTAAAAGACATTTAAAAGATAATTGTGGATTGCTACATATTATATTTTCCTCTACACAGAATGAATAACACCTAGAAGAGGTACTGGCAGATCACATTTACAGTTTTTTTTTTTTCCTAGGAAAAGTTCTAAGGACTGTAAGAAGCTTTCACATACCTTGAAAAGGTATCATGTAAATTGAATGTTATGTAAATCTACCCAGCATCAAATGATTCGGATGTTGTTAAGAGAATGCATGCTATTCTTAACACATATTCACCTTAATGTTAATGTTAGCTATTTCCACGTTTTATTGCTCATGTTTCCACATCCCTTATATTTCAAACTTTTTCTTGTCTTAGAAATGTCATATTGCTCTACAATGTTGCAAATTGTTTTTTGTGCAAAACTGATGTATTGTAGCATAACATGACCTCAGACCATGCTCTCATTGTACAATCTATATGGATTCATGGGACCATGCTAGTACAAGTAATTGTGAGATCTGATGTTAAATGCTTTTTTTTGTTTGTTTGTTTGATTTCATGAATGTGATCTTCCTCCATTCAAATGAAAGATATTTGACATGCCTCCCTATTCTACAGCTTTATCTGCCATTTTGGATGATCAATTTCCATCTAATGTTTTTAATTCCTATGGTATTCTCAAACAAATGTTAGAAAATATATGTCTAAGATTCCAAACAGAAATTAACTTTATTTACTGGCATGAATACCTTTCTGACATATATTTCTCATATATTCCTCTATTGATACCGATTGTTCTTATTTTTGGCAATTCCAGAACACTGTATGATGAAAACAATGCAACATAAATCAGTGAAAGGTATGAAAGAAAAAAAAAATAGAGAGAGAATGGAATGAGAATGTAATAAAATCATGACTTGGATGAATTTAACAGAAATACACTCATTGACTTAAATTTCAAAAAGTTTCATCAATTTTGTTTAAGATTTGTAGGTCATCCAAACAGTTTGGATTGG
>JAVCKT010026531.1:25809-39991 GCA_032273925.1 Rhynchotus rufescens | reverse complement strand
CAACTGATCAGTAGTATTCCCAGAAAACCTGTTTAGCTCCAAAAGTGAAATATATCTGATTAGAAACACTCCAAAAGAAGAGAGTCTGGTTAAAAATAAATAATATCTTTTCATAACCCAGCAAATAAACTAAGACAAACAGAATGCATCTTATAAGCAATTTATTTCCAAGCAAGTCGCAGAGCTAAGTTTCAGATAAAAGTCTTAGCCCCAGAAAATTTGGTAGTGAGACCCAAAACGGAGCTGAGTTACTGACCTGTACAGATCAAGATAGTGGCAAATCAGAAGCTTCCTTTTTTTTTTTTTTTTTTTTTTAATTCCAAAATAAGCAGTAAAGTATTTCTAAGTATTTCTAATGTTACATACCAAGCGGGGTCAGAGTTCTATCTTTATCAGCCCGGCCGTCCAGGTTGTACTGTGAGTGGCGGATCAGGAATATGTGCCTGGTGGCTTTTGCCTTGCAGTGATCTAAACGTGAGGCAAGTTCTTCTTCCCCAGTTTCATCATTTTTCTTCTTGAGGTTGATGAGAGCCAGTGGTTCACGCCTAAACAAATACATTTAAAGAGACATTTGTACACAGGAGAGATTAAAAGGTGGAGGAATTTCTTTACATATGGATAATCTTGCCTTAGTTCCAAGTTTAACTGAAATACTCAAATTACTATTTAGCCATTTACGGAGTAAAACTGATTCAAACCACTGTGCAACAACTATAAACAGAAGCCCATATTTAAGGCAAAAAAGAAATAGAGAGACATTAATGTCATAGGTTAGAAGGTATAACTGACATTAATCAATTTTCTCTTTAGCAACAGTCACCTCTCAACTAATTCTTGCAACATTAATCACAATGAAAAATGTGTCACACTCATCTGCTATTAAACATCACCTAGCTGGCATGTGCTTGGACAACTCTGCCACACACCTCAACTGCAGCCCCAGCTCTGCTCCCTGTATCAGGAGTACTGAGACACCAAAGGAGGCTCCCAACTCTCAGAAAGTTAAAGCGCCCTTGCATCAGGGCAAACATATAGCAAAATCAGGCTCTACAATTAAAGATGCAGTTTTAGTATCGCTTAACTAGAAATAACTATTTAATGAAAGTCACTGAGTTTTATAATTAGGGCATACAGAGCCCTACTTAAACATGCATTTGACTATGCTTCATCTCAAAAATCAAATCAGGATTTTATCACAATTAAAAAAAAAAATCTGTTAGTGCTTAGGTTTGGATTTACTATGATTAAACAGGAGACTGACATAAGTCTCCCCAGGGAGATAATTCTAGCAGACAAGCTGAATGAGCCAAAGCTCTAAACAGACATTTGCACATCTTAACTGCTGGATCAGGAAAAAAAAAAGGGAGTTATCCCCGGGGTGAACACAGACAACACTATTAAAAACACAACCAAATTAAGAGCTCAAAGCAATATTGCCCACACTGACTTGCAGTTCAGGGGTCAACACCACTAGCGGACTGTTAAAAAGAAGCAATTTTGTGTAGAAATGAAGCAAAACATAAATAGGGCTAATTCTCGCTTGAAACACTAGATAAGCCTGCTGCGCCCTTGGGCTTTGATCAGTGCAAGCACTAAAGCTCACGAGGGAAGGAAACTACAATAAAGTGATTTGCACATGTCCAAAGAGGGAGACATCTCCATCCTGTCCCAACCAAAACAAGGAAAGACCCTCCTGCAGGGCTCTCTGCAGCCCAAGATGAAATCCTATCCAACCAGTATGGAGCGCATCCCAGTTTCAGCAGCTCATCCCCACAGCTCCAGCTGGAGCAGCGCCCTGCCGGCTCCCTGCGTGATCCAGGGCCGGCTCCCACTGTCACGACCCAGGCGCCAGTGGGGATTGATTCCCCGGATCTGGATTCCCCAAAATCCAGAGACCCCCTGGATTCTGGATTCTCCAAATCCAGAGACCTCCTTCCAAACCCTTCTCCTTTACAGAGCTCCTGGTAACCCGAGTCCTTTAGGAACCTGCGTAAGAGCTCAGCAATATTTAAATGTATTTCCCTGGCAGTGTTTAAGTCTACACGTGTATGTGTGTGTGTATATACAGATATGTATGTATAAACATACATACAGACATATCTATAACTATATGCATATTTAATCCACGTTTATGTCACATATATATACACACACACACCCCTATATATATTTATACATATATATATAAAATATTTATAGATTATATATACACACATATAATACTCAGCACGTGTTTAAGCTCAATATACGTGTTTCCAGCCGAAGTCTGAGCTCAATCCCCGCGCTCGGCCGGAGCTCAGGCTCGATCCCCGCCTTCAGGCCGGTCCAGCCCCGCTCGCGAGCGGAGCCGCGGGCACCAAACCGGGCCCCAGCCCCGGCCCCGGCCCCGCCGCGGCGCCCACCTGTCCCAGTTGCTGTCCCAGAAGCCGCCGGTGCCCGCGGGCCTCTCGATCCAGCCGGGCGCGGGCGGGCAGGAGGCGGCGGGGCGGGTAACGGCGGCCGCGCGCGCCGCCAAGGAGGCCGCCGGCACCGCCGACCTGCTGGCCGCGCTGCGCGGCTACCGCGGCTGGGAGCGCGGCCCGTCGCGCTAGCGCGGCACGTCGTGCCCGTGGTGGCAACACGGCTCTGCCTCGCGCTGCCGCCGGCTCTTTCTTTGGGGACGCGGGCAGGGACACCCCGGTGCCACGCGCGGGACCCGTCGCAGGGGCTGGTTGTCCCCGTTGCAAAAAGCAGGGCTGCAACAGCCCAGGGCGATGGGGGGATTGGGGAGGGCTCCGCAGGCTCCGGCTGGCCCTGGGAACACGGCCCCGTGTCCCCACATTCCCTTTCCCTGCGGCGTCTCCCAAAGCGGAGGCTGCAGCCGTGCCCGTCTCGTCCCGTAACTCTCTCCGCTTCCCAGGAATTGGGCAAGAGGCACGGGGGGGGTTGTTTGGGTTCTGTTTATGGAGGGTTGGAGTGTGAAAGCAGCCCAGAAAAATAATAATAAAAGCAGGGCGGGCTCCCCCGGGCCGCGCTGCGGCAAGGGCGGCCACGGAGCCGCCGGCCTCCCCCCGCGGCGGCCGCTCGCGGCACAAACACGACTCAAGGACGCGGCGGCGCTCGGCCCTGGGAACGTCTTTATTTTACAAACACAAAAGCTGCCGGTCCCTGCAAAAGAGCAGAAAGACGGAGACGGCCACGACGCAGCCGGCACGAGGCAGGAACCGGCCCCACATCCCGGGGCTGCGAGAGGGGAGGACACTGTCTCTGTGTCTGTGTCACGGCTGGCATCGGGGCTCAGCCCTGGTGCCTCCAGCAGGCAGAGTTTGGGCTGTGGGTGTCAGGGACTGCCCCGGGTCAGGGGGGACCCAAGGGCTGCGAGAAGCCCCAGGGGACAAGGCGGGTCCCAGCACGGCCCCCCCCGCTGGGACCCTGTGGAGAAGCTCAAGACAAAAAGAGCGTCGTGGCCAGTGGCAGCGGGGCCAGGGAGAGCCCTGGTGCCTCTGCCCCACTCGGGGACGGCCAAGGAGCAAGAGGCACAGAGGTCCCGGGGGCTTCCTCCAGTCCTGGCCCCCCACACCGGGGCGGAGGGAAGAGTCCCTGCTGCCCTCCCCTCATCACAGCCAGCAACATCTCAAGAAATAGACACTAGGGATTTGCTTTCATTAAAAAAAAACTTTATTCATTTCATGGCGGTTGAAATCACAAGAAATTAGGTGGGAGTGGGAAAAAAAAAAAAAAGAAAACAAACGAGGGGACAAATACAGACAAACAGCAGAGCCTCCCCTCGAGTTCGGTGCTTTCGCAGGGTCTGGGGCACGGGACAAGACCTAGGACATCAGCTACTGTGTGACTTAGCGAAGTAACTGGGCGCGGGCGGCGGCGACGTCCTCCCGGCGGCAGCCGCAGCCTCAGCTCTCCTCGGCGGCCCCGGCGGCCGCGGCGCTCGCGGGGTCCTGCGCGCTGCGGGACGGAGCGGAGACCCCATCAGCCGGAGCCGCAGGGGTGGGAACAGCCCCGGGCAGCTCTGCCCCCCACACGGCTGTGGGCAGCTTCCTCCCAGGATAATGGGAACAGGGAGAGGGGCTGGGACCCCCAGCTCTGCCCCTCACTCACTCACTCACTTGTTGTGGGTCTCGGCGGCGGCGGCCTCGGCCTCTCCCGCTCTGGCCCCTTGGCTTTTGTCTCGCTCCTTCTCCTCGGAGCCGTCCGCCTTCTGGGACAAGGACTCTCCGTTGACAGGGCCTGACAAGTCTGAAGCGAAGGCAGAGGTTCAGAGGCCCGGGCACCAGGGTAGATCTCACCCAAAGTGGCCCACAAGGGTGGGCAACACGAGGATTTGGAGCCAGATCCAGGCTCCCGCAGGGGACGTGTGGCCGAGCGCCTGTCCCCAAGCCCCCGACCGCAGCAGCTACGGTGGGTAGGGCCCTGGACACCCCGCTGCCCAAGCCCGGAGCAGCCGCCGGGGCGGATTTTCCCTGCCAGCTGCTCTGGGAAGGCCCCATCTCTTGCGGCAGCACCAGGACGTCCCCAGACAGGGACCTGGCCGGGCACAGGGCCACGTAATGATGGCAGATCCCGATCACGAGCTGCCTGCGCAAGCGTCCGAGCGGGCAGCCAAGGGCGGCTCCGAATTCCTCCAGCTCCCTGGTGCCCCGGAGGCTCCAGGGCGAGGGTCACCCTCTGCTCCCACTGCCAGGAGCAGCTGGCATCCAGCCCTCCGCCCAGGGAACACGCAATCCCTGGGCTTAGCTGCACTCCGCTCGGGAAGCCGGGATTTAACCACCCTCCTTGAGGCGGCTCCGCAGCCCCTGCCCTTTCCTACAAACTGCAGCACAGCCAGAAAAGTCCCTGCAGCTCCCAGGGACCGGGGGACCAGAAGTGCCACGTGTGGCTGCAAACCCTCCACGTTTACACCCCCGGGCTCTAGCAGGAGCCACGGTGCCCCAGGAAGGACCCTGGACTTGCTACATGTCCGACACGGTCAGGACCGTTACCAGCATTTGCCTCCTCTTCACCCTTCTCATTCCGTGTCTCTCCACCCGACAACTTCTCCGGAGCCTTCTCTGCATCCCCCTTGTCCTTCTCCGGCCCGGCTTTGCTGCCTTTCTGGATTGCTTCCATCTTTGGTCCCAGGACGCGCGACTTCAAGCGGGTGTAGACCTCGGCAGCCTTCTCCATCACCTCCTTGTTAGCTTTATAGCGACGGATCTGCGACAGAAACAGGGATGAGGGACCCGCGCTGGAGCCGAACCGGCCCCCCAGGGCTCGCTCCCTGCTCCGGGGGCTCAGCCCTCCAGCCCACCTTCTTCAGGGTGGCCACCACGTCAGTGTGTTTCTGCAGGATGTGAGAGGTGACCTGGAGCGAGCCCAGCTCCTCCAGCGCGTTCAGGCACCGCTTGATGTCCTGCATGGGAAGGCACAGGATCAGAAAGGGCCTGGAGGACCTTCCTGGGGTTACGCCTGGCCATGCAAGGGCAGTGGGATGAGGAAAGCATCTCCAGCCACTCACCGGATTGTCGACCTTCAGGGCAAACTTGATCTCACTGTGAAGCTTCTGGAGTTTCTCTTCAACTGTGGGCTCTGGAGAAGCAAGGGAAAGATCAAACAGCAGGTCACTGACCTCCGGAGCAGAAAATGCCACAGCCCAGAGTCTGAAGTGCCTGCAGGAAGCTCAGTCCCCTCCAATACCCCTCCAGGACCACAACAGCGCTGGGTAGGGCCCAGCACAACCACACACGGTCCTGCTAGAGAGATGCTTCCCTTCCAAGACGGGGGATCAGTCCTGGATCCCTTCCCTCTCCTCCCCAAACATCTCCTCCTATCCCAGGTACAACGGCGCTCTCACCCTTTTTCTTCTCCATCCTCCTTTCTGGGATGAGGTCAGACTTCTTCCGGCCTCGTTCCACTTTGAGAGGTCTACAGGAAAAGAAGGAAAGAGGCAAGAGGGTTCAGACACCTGCCGGCCTGGACGCACTGCCCTGCCCGTGGGGCACGACCCAGCCACGCTCCACCCCTGCCCCAGCAACCCAGCACTGCAAACGGCAGAGCCCAAAGCAACGTGGCTGAGATCCCCCCAGGATCTTCCCTGCGACATCGGAGACCAAAAATAATAGAGCTCGGACTGTTCTCCAGCCCCTACAGATGCTGCTGTCACAGAGCTCCAGAGGGGACCCTCACGCCCACCCCAGGGTCTCAGCCAGGATGGACAGGGCGCTCGCAACGGAACGTCCCTGTCCCCAGAGGAAGAAAGCACCAAGCCCAGGGAAGGGAGATGCTGACTTGCTCCGCGCCTTCTCCTCCGCTCGGCCTCTCTTCTCCTTCTGGCTCGGTTTCCTTGACAACTCCGAGGGCTGCTTCTTCGCCGGCTTCTTTACCTTCGGAGAGAGAACAATGCAGGCGAGAGCGGCCTCGCCGCCGCGGGCCTGCCCAGCGGCACGGGCAGCCCCAGCGCCCCAGCCAGCACAGGACAGGAGCCTCCCACCACCGCGGACACACGCTGGCCACCGGCCACTGTGGCTAGGAGCTCCCGACAACCCCTGTCCGAGCTTCAGCCGAGTCCCGCAGACCCATCCCGATCCCTGGGGCTGGCAGGGCAGGGAGAGCACAGCTGAGGTGCGGCTGGAATCCCAGGCTAGGGGAACAGCTACTTTTTCCAAGGCATTGAGCTGCCAGGGACACAGCCCTTCCCAGTGCTCTCTGGGCAACTCCGGGGTGACAGAGGATCAAGATACAGGTCACGGCCAGCCCTGGAGGTCCCTGCTGACCTGACGGGAGGGCACGGGCTGTGTGTGTCTGTCCCCAGCTCCTCACACCGGCACAGATCTGTGCTCACCTCCTTTTCAAGCTCTAGTTCGGAGTCTGAGGAGGAGGGGGCCTTGGTCCGGCCCTTCCGCCCCTTCTTGGCCACCTCCTCGTCAGCGCTGCTGTCGCTGTCCGAATGCATCTCCTCGCCCTTCTCCGCCTTCTCCTTCCTCTTCTCTTTCTCCTCCTTCTCCTGCTCCCGAAGCCGACGGATCTCTTCCTCCTGTTCCCTCTTCCTCTTCTCCTCCAGCTCCCGCCGCCGCTCTTCATCCCGTCTCTTCCACTCACTGATGCGGTCCACGTCGCTGTCGCTGTCGCTGCAAAGGACAGGGCACGCTGGGACCCCCCGTGGAGAGGGGGACACTGGCGACCCCCCAGCCTAGCCCTGGGGGTGACAGTGTCCCAGTGGGGCTGTGGTCAACCTCACCTGTCGCTGCTGGAGCTGGTGGGGACACGTTCGGGCTTCGGTTTCCTGCCGCGGGGCTTTGGAGGGGGTTTCTCAGCTGCAAGGCAACAGGCAGATGTTCAGCACGAGCCCAGGTGGTTGCTCTGGTAAAAAACAGCCTTGACCAGAGGAACCGACAGCTTTGGGCTGGAAAACGTCCACAGTAAAAGGGCTCCCCTAGGATACCCGGCAGAACCCCCCAACCTCATGTGCTTTCCTGGCTCCTGAGGGAGCCAGAAGTGTCTGCTGTGGCAGGTGAGGTGTCCTTGGTATTACCTGGCTTCCTGCCCCGCGGAGCTTTCTTCACAGACACATCTGAATCCGAATCGGAGTTGGAGTCTGACTTGGTCATGTCCACAGCTGCATTTCCCATCTCCGAGTCCGAGTCCACTTTGGAGTCCGAGTCAGAGCCAGACTCCACCTTCTGTAAGCAGAGCGGGACTGGTTGAGGGGGTGGCCACAAATGAGCCCTAACACACAGGAACAAATGACCCAGCCAGGGCACTGGGACACAAACAGGGTCCCTTCTACCGTCAAAGCCACAGAGAGCCCCTGGGCAGAGCTCTCCCACCCCGCAGCACCCTAGGACCAGGCTGGATTGGGGTACGAGGTGCCCCCCTTGTCTGGCACCAAGCCATGCCTGACATGGGCAAAAGCCACATCCTCAGCTCCGAGCTGACGCATCACACAGGGCAGAGGGGCAAAGAGTGAAGCAGCACAAAGCCAGCGACTCCAGGAGCCTTTTACCTTCTTCTTCCTCCCTCCTGCAGGCATTCTCCGGGGAGCCCTGGCCACCGGCTTCTTCTCGGGAGTAAAGTCCTGGAGAAAAAAGGAGACGTCAGGGAGTGGGGAGCCATCTCTGCTGGTGGCTGAGGAAGCCAGGCAGTTCCCCCCGCAGCCTGACCCGGTGCCATCGTCCCCACAGATGGCAAGGCTCTTCCCAAGCCCGCTCACCTGGTCACTGTTTTTCTCCGACTCAGACGACGTGTCCGAGTTCTCTTCCTCTGTCAGGGAGGGGCTGCCCTGATCCAGGTCGCTGGAAGATTTCCGAGGCCGTTTTGTCATCGGCATCTGGTACCAAGAATGGATGCCATGAGAGATGTCCGCCCCCTGCCACAGCAGCCAGCACTTTGTGGCAAGGGGCTTTGCCCACCCTCCCTCAGCAGCGCTGCAGGAACAGCCCCACGTGCTCAGGAGAAACACGCAGCTCTGGGCATGGCTGGCCTGGCACGGATTGAGACGGTCGCGAGACCCCCTAACACGCCACGGACCCCGTCTCCCACAGGGGAGCTGGCTTCTTCAATAGGCTCAACAGGCTCTTTCACTTTGGAGGGAGATGAAGCTCTGTGGCGGACCCCAAAACCATCTCAAGGCTTCCTCCTGAGCAGGACACCCCCCGGCTGCCCTCCGTGTGCAAGTGCCTCAGTCCGTGCTCACTTTCATAGCCAAGGACTTTCGCTTGAGCGCGCTGTGATCGCTGCCCTGGTCTGAGTCCTCATCGCTGTCCATTTTTCCTGCAGCGGCGGCAGCGATGGCAGCATCTTCCTCATCGTCGCCTGCATCGCTCCCTCCCATCGGGTCGTTGTCGGGAACGTCGCTGTCCGAGGAGCTGGCGGGCTAAAGAGAGCGGAGACGAGAATTGTGTCATTGTCCCAGCAGGGCTGCGACGCGTCGGGAAGGAGAGAGGGGCACAGAAGGGTGAGGAGCGATGGAGAGCGGCACCGAGCGGGCAGGACCACGGGGCAGCATCCCTGCTAACACAGTCCTGCTGATGGGACCCTTGAGGACAAGGCTCTGCAGCAACGAGGACACTCGGCAGCCCCTGTTCTAACTCCCCCGCGCCCCTTCCCCACGCACGGACGTCCCGGCCCTGCCGCCGCCGCCAGCGAGACCGGCCCGCCGGGCGCCTCCTGCGGCCGCGCTCCCCTCGCCAGCACCGCCGCTCTGCCAAAGCCCCGCGAGAGCCCAAGCGCAGCCTGGACGCGACGGGCCCCGCGAGGGCGCAGACCCCAAACCTGCCCTGCCCTCGAGGGGTCCAAAGAGGCGGGCTGGGGGCTCAGCTCGGCCTCCAGCAGCTGCCCCGAAGCCGGCTGCGCCCTCAGCACAGGCCCTGCTCCCTGCACAGGGCGCTCCTGGCCCTTCCTCAGCCCGTGCTGGGCTTCCTCACGCGAGCGCATCGCACTGCGAGGGCTCCCGTCTTCAGCACCGTCTCATTCTCTTCATGCCTGGCAAGGACCGGCATTCCCTAGTGTTGGGATTCTTCCAGCACTGAAGCCTTCCTGCTGGAAGGGCGTTCTTGTCTTTGATGTTTCCTGACATCTTTCTTCATTTTGGTCTCAAAAGAAAAAAAAAAAAAAAAAACCCAAAACTGCTTCTGCTTCAGTGTCTTCTCCTGCTTTTCCAGCTGCTTCAATCACAATACGGTGGTTGGTGTCAGGGGAACTCCAGCCTTGCTGGGACCTCCAGTGTGGTCTCAATCACAGCATCTCCGTCACAGCCGGCCCTTGGGATGGGGCTTCCTATCCCTGCTGGGATCAGGGTGTCCCGGGCGGCCTCTGGGCAAGGCGGTTCTGCCTCCCTTGCCTGCCGCAACCTCCCGCCCTCCTCTGTGCAGCAGCCCAAGCTGCTCTCCAGCTCCTCAGGAGCCTCCGAGCTCTCCCTTATCCCACATCTGTGATCCTAGGACAACCGCAGCCCACAGCTCCTCACTCCAAACCGCCTCCTGGCAGCGGTGCACCTCCTGCAGAAGGAGCAGCTCCTTCCCTGCACATCTGGGCCTGCCTAGGCCAGGACTGCCTCTGGAGCTCACCCTAAACCCTCTAGACCAACTGCCTACGAAGCCACTTTGGATGCCTGCTGTGAAAAATCGCCACGTACAGCAGGCTGTATCACACCATTACTGTAACAATGTCCCTCGCACACACAAACGACTGTCACCAAAGAGTGGCCTGTTCCAGGGCCTGCTCAAGGAGCAGGCAGTGGCTTCTGGCCCAGGACTTCAGAAACAGCCGCTGAGAGGGACGGCCCCAGCGTCCGCACGGGCCGGGGACGGCGGGTCCCGCTTCTTGCTCCAGCAGAGGATTCCTGTGCAGCTCGGGGCAAGCAACAGAGCAGACCCGGCTTCACCGCGAGGACGGGTGAAGGTGCCCACCCCGGAGGACGAGCAGGGCTGGCTCCTCCGCAGAGAGGGGAGAGCAGGAAAGGGAGGCAAGTCCAGGCTGGGAAAGCCGGGTGCGACGCCGGAGCGCCGGAGGCAGCGAGCGCAGGAGCCGGGGCCGGGCAGCGCGCGGCCTCGCCGCCCGCCCCGCGCCCACACTCACCGCAGGCGCGCTGTAACTCGCGTGAGGGTTGTTCTGGATTTCCCACAGGCCTTCGTTGAAGCCTTTTCTCTTGTTGGGTTTCCCATATTTGTCCTTATACTTTTCATAAGGGAACAGGTCTTTGGGGCCCAAGAAGGCGCTGGAGAAAGACAAAGCAGAGGTGAGGCCAGAGCAGAGGCAAGCGGGGAGAGCTGGAGAGGGGAGCGAGGCAGCGCTTACGTCTCGTGGGTGCCGAAGAAGAAGATGGGGTACTTGTTCGGCGGCGGCTTCACGGCGCCGTCCACGATGTCATCGATCTGAAAGGAAACCCAAAGCAGGAGGTGGTCAGAGAGAGCGGCGTGAGAGGGTCCTCTGCGAGGCGCGACGGCCCCGGCGCCCCGACGCGCTGCCCCGCGGGACACGCGGGCGCCCCGTCTTCACTCCCGTCATCCTGCGTCCTCGTGGTCCGGGGCTGCCCCGCGTGCCGGGAAAACGTCTTCGGGGAGGAGCCTTCCCCCTTCCCTCCTCAACGGGCGAGTCCTGGCGGAGCGTCCTCATTGCCGGCGCCTCCAGCCGGACGAACCGGCCTCTCCGTCCGCGGGCGGCGGGAAAGACGGAGGCCTCCGGCCGAGGCCGCGCCGGCCTCGCGCACGCGGTCCCCCCTGCCCTGCCCGCGACTCCGCGGCTCTTCCTACACCCTGGCCCCTTCCGGCTGCTCCTTCCAGGGCTCCTCCGGGTGTTGCAGCAGCGTCACCCGTTCAACAACGCGCAGCCAGGACCGGGTCACCCCCGGCTGCATCCGGGACCCCCCCACAGGCTCTGCCCACGCGGGATGGTTCTGTGATGGGAAAGGGAGCCGGGATGATGGCAGGGGCCACGGGCCGAGCTCCGGGCGGGATGTCTCCAAGGACAGGGAGCCGAGAGCACCAGCGGGTGACGCCGGAGCAAGCGCTGGGATGGGGAACGTGCAGGACCCCCGAGGGGCTGCAGTCCCCGCTCTGCACAGGACGCCCAGGGAGAAGCCGCTTGGAGCCCCCAGGCCGGGGCTGCCGCCGTCCCGGCACCGGCATGTGTCGGACCCGCGTCCCAGCCAGCACCCGACCCACGTCCTGCTGCGGGTGCTGGTACCGGACCCCATCTGGTGCCAGAGACACGTCTGGATACAAGAACCGGTACCAGATCTCCATGCCCGTGCAGTGGCTGGTACCGGAGCCCCGGCCCGGCACAGGGGCTGGTACTGAACTCCATCCCAGTGTGGCTGCTGGCACCGAATCCCATCTCAGTACCAGCACCTGGACCTGTACAGGTACCAGGCACCCATTCGGGTACAGGTACCGGTACCAGACTCCCATCCCAGTACAGGTACCTGTAATAGATCCCCATCCCAGTACAGGCACCAGCCCCCCATCCTGGTACAGATACTGGTACCAGTCCCAGTGCCGACTTCCCGCTCCGGATCCTCCTGCATCACAATTCGGGATGTCCATCCCAACCTGGGTGCCACCAAGGGCCCCATTCCCAGGAACTGACTCCTGTCCCAGTGTCCTGGTCCTGGACGGGGTTCCAGTGTCCCATTCCCAGTGTCCCAGACCCGTTCCCGCTGCCCGAGTCCCGATATCCTGCTCTGAGTGTCCCGGTCCCAGTGTCCCAGACTGAGACTCGCTTTCCAGACCCATTATCCCCGTCCGGCTGTCCCAGTGCCGTTTCCCGGTCCCGGTGTTCCAGACCGGTTCCCGCTATCCCGGTCCCGCTATCCCGGTCCGGGTGTTCCAGACCGGTTCCCGCTATCCCAGGCCCGCTATCCCGGTCTGGGTGTCCCGGTGTTCCAGACCGCTTCTCGCTACGGCAGCAGGCCGGGCGCGGCGCGGAACGGAACGGCACGGTACGGAACGGCCCGGCCCGACACGACACGGAACGGCACGGAACGGCACGGCACGGAACGGCACGGACCGGGTGTCCTGGTCCGGGTGTCCCGCTCCCAGTGTTCCAGACGGGTTCCCGCTATCCCGGGCCCGCTATCCCGGTCCGGGGGTCCCGGTGTTCCAGACCGGTTCCCGCTATCGCGGTCCCGCTATCCCGGTTCGGGTGTCCTGATGCCGGTGTTCCAGACAGGTTCCCGCTATCCCGGTCCCGCTATCCCGGTCTGGGTGTTCCAGACCGGTTCCCGCTATCCTGGTCCCGCTATCGCGGTCTGGGTGTCCCGGTCCCGGTGTTCCAGACCGGTTACCGCTACGGCAGTCGGCCGGGCGCTGCGCGGAACGGAACGGCACGTCACGGCACAGAACGGCACGGAACGGGTGTCCCGATCCGGGTGTCCTAGACTGGTTACCGCTGCCGGGTCCCGATACCGCGGGCCGGGTTTCCCGATCCCGGTGTCCTAGACCGGTTCCCGCTATCCTGGTCCCCGTATCCCGGTCCAGGTGTCCCGGTGTTCCAGACCGGTTCCCGCTATCCCGGTCCCGCTATCCCGGTCAGGGTGTCTCGGTCCCGGTGTTCCAGACCGGTTCCCGCTATCCCGGTCCCGCTATCCCGATCAGGGTGTCCCGGTCCGGCTCGGCACGGCTCGGCACGGCTCGGCACGGCTATCCCGGGCCCGCTATCCCGGTCCGGGTGTCCCGGTGTTCCACACCGGTTCCCGTTACCCCGGTCCGGGTGTCCCGGTCCCGGTGTTCCAGACCGGTTCCCGCTATCCCGGGCCCGCTATCCCAGTCTGGTTGACCCGGTATTCCAGACCGGTTCCCGCTATCCTGCTCCCGCTATCCTGGTCCGACTGTCCCGGTGTTCCAGACCGGTTCCCGCTATCCCGGTCCTGCTATCCCGGCCAGGTGCCCGGCGGCGCTCCGTCCCCACCTCGCGGAGCCCCGCCACGGCAGCCAGCCGAGCGCGGCGCGGCGCGGCACGGAACGGCTCGGCTCGGCACGGCACGGCACGGCTCGGCACGGCAAGGCTCGGCACGGCTCGGTACGGCTCGGCACGGCACGGCTCGGCACGGCTCGGCACGGCTATCCCGCTCACGCTATCCCGGTCCGGGTGTGCCGGTCCCAGTGTTCAAGACCGATTCCCGCTATCCCGTGCCCGCTATCCCGGTCCCGGTGTCCCGGTCCGGCTCGGCACGGCACGGCACGGCTCGGCACGGCACGGCTCGGCAAGGAACGGCTCGGCACGGCTCGGCACGGAACGGCACGGAACGGCACGGAACGGCACGGCTCGGCACGGCTATCCCGGTCACGCTATCCCGGTCCGGGTGCCCCGGTCCCGGTGTTCCAGACCGGTTCCCGCTATCCCGTGCCCGCTATCCCGGTCCCGGTGTCCCGGTCCAGGTGTCCCGCTGTTGCAGACCGGTTTCCGCTATCCTGGTCCCCCAATCCCGATCCCGGTATCCGGGTCCCGGTGTTCCAGACCGGTTACCAATATCCTGGTCCCGCTATCACGGTCCCGGAGTCCCGGTCCGGGTGTCCCGGTCCGGCTCGGCACGGCTCGGCTCGGCACGGCACGGCACGGCTCGGCTCTTCACGGCTCGGCACGGCACGGCACGGCTCGGCACGGCACGGCTCGGCACGGCTTGGCTCGGCACGGTTCGGCACGGCTCGGCACGGCACGGCTCGGCAAGGAACGGCTCGGCACGGCTCGGCACGGAACGGCACGGAACGGCACG